>VWZZ01007704.1:231914-311665 GCA_013399095.1 Psophia crepitans | reverse complement strand
CAGAGGGGAGCTGGAGCTGAGCTGGGAGGCAGCAATCCTTCCCTGGGAGGGTGCTGAGGCTCTGGCACAGGGTGCCCCTGGGAGCTGTGGCTGCCCCTGGCTCCCTGGCAGTGCCCAAGGCCAGGTTGGATGGGGCTTTGGGCAGCCTGGGCTGGTGGGGGGTGTCCCTGCCCATGGCAGGGGGTGGGACTGGATGGGCTTTGAGGTCCCTTCCCACCCAAACCATTCTATGATTCTATGAAACCCCAATGCTAAGGGCTCCCACTCAAATACTCCTGATACTTGAACCTTACATCTCAGACTTCCTACACCCCACTCCCTCTATCCAAATCATCTCCCTCCCAACCTACAGCAACCTTCCAGCCTAGTCCTGACCTTTAGGTCAGCAGACCACAAACTTCAGTGAACCACAGATCAGGCACATGACAGGAGCAGCAGGGATGATTACTGCATTAAATGGAGTCCAGCCACCAAAAGAAACAGTTTAGGGAAATGGTGGATTATCCACTGCATGGGCTCTTCAGACCAAGAGTGGAAGAGATGTTGTAGCCAGACATGAGTTAGTGGGCTCAGTGGTGAGGTTAATGGACAAAATTTTATAGTCCGCTATTCAGCAGGTCAGGCCAAATAAGGCCTCAGATGTTTCTAGCTCTCATATGTCCACGTCTCTGAATAAATGAATGAGGGAGTAATAAAGAGTCTGTTCCAAGCCACTCTACTCATAAGTTCACTTATGGGAAAGTTTATAAAACAGTAGCATTTTCTCCTGCGTTTGACATGGAGGGAAACCAGTACCGATCTCTATATTCAACACCCTGTACCACGTTTCAGTGCTTTCTGGATCAGGTCACCAGCGCTGACCCTCCAGCCTCAGTCACGCAAAGAGCAGAGCTGTCCATGAAGTGCATCTTCACTCGGGAGCAACGGCTGGAGCTCAGCTGTCCTCAGGCGGCCTGGGCTATCCTCAGCAGGCCCCGCATGGCCGAAGGAAATATTGGCAGTGGAGAGCGGTTATGTTGGTGTGAGCAAGTATCTGCTGCTTGAGTCAAGGGAGTTCTCTGGGGGCCACGCTCTGGACAGGCAGCAGCCGCTTCAGCCACTCTCTTTGCGCTCACTCGGTCGCCAGCAGAAGCAGTTTCTGCAGCAGAAACAGAAAATGCAGGACGCTGCAGCTGGTGACTTGCGAAGAATCAACATCGTTCTACACCATCGTCAGGGCACTGAGAGCTCCTGTTTCTCTGATGCCTGTGAAGTAATTAGCAATTGCTCTTACCTCTGACTTCTAATGGAAGATGGACTCATTAATTACATTACACTGAGTCAGCTTTGCGTGCTCAGAGATAATAAAAACACTGTTAGCCCTTCTTCCAAAACAAGCAGCAAAGTCTCATTTTATAGACACTTAGACAAAGATCCTGCGATAAAAATACGACACCTTGTGTTTAAATATTTTCCAGCATGCCTTAGCCTGTCCGAATCTCTAAACATTTCCTACAAGAAGCAGTTCACCCCCTCCTGAACCGCCTGCGCCAGAGTGGTTTTTTAGGGTATCCAGCAGAAATAGCAAAATGTATCTCGTTAAGAGGATGGAACGACCCTGCTTAGACTTTAATGAAGCACTGGTATCAACACATACCTACATCATCTCAAATGCATCAAGAGCCCTTAAAGAGTAGCACCATCTTTCACAGCACGACCTCTCCTGCCCCCACCCAAGGTCGCTGGTACAATACTCACTCCGATGAGAAGCCTCCTGTGCTGACTCATCAACTTCAGCTAAATGAATGTGGTTGTTAATATAGACTAATCTACATACTGTTCATAATGTTAATGCCTTTCACTTCTGAACCCCACTGTTTCCCAATACCTCTGCTGTATAATGCGATATGTTTACACCCTAAACATACAGGTGAGCCTGTTGAAGCACCTCACAACTTACACTGCGCTTAACGTAGCGCATCCACGGGCCCAGGTTCGTCCTCCCTGACCTTGAACACATGAAAGAACATAATTTAGGAGTGTTATCCCTATGGTTATTCGAGAAAGGCAGGAAGGTTGAATCACCTTCCAGAGGTGTCTCTTTCTCTTCACTGATTTCTCAGGGACCTTACAGTAACTAGGGATGGGAACCATCCCATGGTAACCACCACATGGTAAGAAAGAGGTCATAACGTCTTGAAGGAAGAAAAAAAAGAGTATATTTGGGAGAAGAAAAAAAACGTTTCTACTTAGCATTTTGAAGATGTTCTGAAATGTTTAAAGTTTTCCTTCCTAAGTACATTTGTTTCAGAAATCATCAGCATTACATTTTTAAAGAGGGATTTAAATGGTTTCAGAGCATGCAGCTGAAGCAAAATGAATCAAACTAAACGTTTAGGGTATTCTATTTATTTTGCTGAATAATCTCCTTCTTAGTGTGATCAGAAAGAAATTAAGAAACTTTTTTTAGTTTAACAACCAAAAGTAAAAAAAAATAATTATTCAGAGTTCTAGTTTTGAACTCTTTTGAAAAATCTACCTTTTTGATATGCTTGAGATCATTTAAAGATACTAAGAAATATAGCTATGTGCATCAAATTAAAGAGAGCATCAAAATACTAGATGCAAAATAAAGGCTTCAAAACGAATCTCCAGAGAAATTAGTGAAAACGTGACAATTATTTATATTCCCAATAAAACAGGTAATTTTTCAATTAAAACAGAGATATAATCTTTTTTAAAAGTGATGAAAATGCAGATACTCAGCACTAGATAAATTAGACTGGGAAATCACATATATACAGAAAATAGGTCATGTTGCACTGAGTGAAAGAGGGAGGGAAAAGTGAAAAATTAAAGGCAAACTGAACTGAAGTTCTTATTTCTCAACAGCATCCTTTTAACAAAACACCCTTTACGTTTTCTCTCCAAACACTGAATCAACAAGAAAAAGGGCACTGGGATCTGACCTTCCTTTAATAACACATTGGCAGGTTTTCCTTTGGAGGGAAAAACATTTTGTATGAGGAAAGACAAATAATCCCAACTAGATTAATAAATTTATTAACAGAGAGAGCTGAGAAAGGAAGTACCACAAATCAGGATAGACCCTCAGTTTTTATTTTAGCACCTTTTCTTTTTTTTAAGGAAAAAAAAGAAATGCATAAAATAATATTTGGAATAGCACGGGGTGTTAGGGAAAACAGAGCCTACCCTGAGGTGCCGGGAGGAGCTCAGCCCTGCTGGGCAGCCGAAGAACGAAGCACTGGAGAGGCAGAGAGGCGGTGGGGAGAAAACCCACTTTCCTCCTTTTGTTCTTGTTTTCACTCCTGTCTCAGAGGTCAGTGGTTTATTTAATTAACCAAGTGGTGGCTCCCAAGATGGTGAGGCTGATCCTGCTCTCAGTTATCCCACAGGAGAAGAGTTTCAATGACATTTCCATGGTGCTGAAACCATGGCGTGTTGGTCCAGCTCCTGGGTTTCTGGCAGGGATAGGACAAAGCTAAAGCATCTCATCAAGGTTTCAGTTAACCTGGAGCAAAAAATATCAGGGAGGGAAAAGTATGGGTCAAAAATGGACCTCACTGTCAGATATGCTAGACATCCCTAACACAGGGATCAGCCCTTGGGGCAGCGCAGGCTGGAGCCCCCAGCCACACACAACTTCTCCATGGGAATAAGACACATTATTGCTCTGTACCTTGCAAGATCAATCCAGCAACAGTTTGAATGAGGTAGCAGTCCAGACTTTGCTTGAGTGTCTACAACTGAAAATTCACACCACATATGAGGAGCCAGCCTATCCCTCAGTAACAGATACACTTCTCAGAGAGGACTTTTGCCTCCAGCAAAGTCCACCCTGAAACATGCCCAAAGCGAGTGCAAGAGGAGAATCAAACTCTCCGACTTCAAGGAAAAAGATTTAGCCCCTACATGAAAGAGTTCTCCGCCATGGAGCAGGCACAAAACTCCAAGGGACAGTTACACCCTGGCCCCAGAAGAGCTAATCTTGCCCTGATATGGAAGCAGGATCACCCTTGCTTCAGCATCCCCTTTTCCCTCATCTTCTCATTCATTTTTTACCTTTGCTCCTCCCATGATTTAAAAACAAAAAATCCCCAAACAACCAAAATGCAGAAATGCATACTTGCTAAAATTCTTTTCACGATCACTGTGTAAATAATAATCCAGTAAAATAAGTGATACAAATCCCCTTTAATGATTCATTCACCAGATTTCTGCCCTTGTCTTTCAGACCTCAGCATCACTAGTGTAGTGCTTCGTCTTCTACCCATCAATTGATACTTAAATAATGCATAAAACTGTCTTATTAAATGCATGTTGAATATTTATTTGGAAGCTCATCACAAGTTGAAAGATAACCTTCATTTTCAATTCCCTTTGGGATAATCAGCTAATTGGGTATCAGCAGAAGCTCAGCCTCTTCAGTCTGCTGCTAGTCAGTGTTAGAGCCCTGCCTAACAACGCCTTCAACATGCACCGAGAGGCTCAGGCCCTCGCGCTGCTTTGTCCAACCTGAGCTGATCCACAAGATGGACATAAAGGGAAAGATAATAAAAGTGCTCGCAGTTATCCACTTCTTCAGTCTCGTTCGTGCTTTTGGATTTGGGCCAGACCCAGGCAGGAAAGAGCCAACCGCTTCCTTGAGATAACGGCTTAAACCAAGTCCTGGCAGCTGCGGCTTTCACATAAATAGAATAGAATAGAATAGAATAGAATAGAATAGAATAGAATAGAATAGAATAGAATAGAATAGAATAGAATAGAATAGAATAAGGGTTGGAAGAGACCTCAAGGATCATCCAAGTCCAACCGTCCCACCACCACCTATTAAGCACTAAACCATGTCCCATGTATGGGACTCCTGGCAGCAGTGCAGCCAGACCTCAGCTTGCCTCTTCCTAATACACTTTGCATTAAAGCATCTTGTGATGAATTCAGATCTTAGAATTACAGGGTCTGCGATACAGACTGGACCGTATCTGATCCCGACCAGCAGTTGTTTCCCATTCATCACAATCAGGTAGTTGTTAATGAAGTCAGTTAAGTAATCATGCCACAAAGGTGGAAACCAACACCCCCGGTGTGTACCAGCTCTACCTTGAAAGGTTGTTGGTAAATTGTCATTTATTCTGAGCTGCTGACAATTTTCTTTTATTTTCTTTGTACGGAAACACAACTGTATCAATGAATTAGGGGGAGGGAGGTGTATTATAGCAATCCGATAAGGGTCGAATAAGGGGCCAGCCCAGACACACCTCATTCCTGAGAGCATTACATTAAATGCCTGCTGAGGGCACGGGAGCCACCAAACCCTTTCACAGACAGGCACTTGCCAGTGCCTGACATGTCCTGACAAATCAGCGCGTTGAAGAGACGCACCCATGCCCAGAGCTCGTCTGGTCTTTGGCAGCTCCACAAATAGCTGTGCAGGGAGCAAACAGAAGCACTTGAGTGTCACACTGTCTTCCAGGTTTGCCAAATTCTCTTTTAGAGGAAATTCAGTCAAACAACGCTTGCATGACAAACGCCTACTAATTTGCATACACTCGATTATTGCAAGCTAATGTTGTTCCCCTCCTACACCCACCGCTGTTCACACTGAGGAGTGCTCCAGCAGTACACGGCCAGGCATCCCGCGGGACACAGCAGTCATGCTGCTCAGCATGAACCGCTTCTACCTTTGTGCTCGGGAAATATTTTCATTCACATCCCTTTTCTCCCTGCATCAGTTTCAGCTGGATATTTCTTACCTGGGATCAGCAAGGAAAGGCAGAAAGAGCTCCAGAACCTCCTCATAAATGTAACCTCAGATTTTCACCAGCTATGGGTTTCCTCCTGTGTAGAAAGCAATATCCCATGTGAAAATCCCGGTGCGCACCCCTCAGACTTAGCAAGTTGTGAAGCACAGCATGGATTTTCTAAGAATCTAAACTAAGTGACAAACTGACTTGTGATTTAAAACTATTTGACAACCAGGTCCTGTAAGAAGGATCCAACCTGTGGCATTTCTGTCCAAATTAAGTCTAATAATGACAAATGAGGCTTTACACACTTCTGGAACGAGACCCAAGGAGCATGCGGAGAGCAGCCGAGGACTCAGCCTGCCCCGAAATGGAACCTCGTGGCATGATATGTGGAGGAGAAAATCAACACACAGGGTGATGGACCACAGCCTGGAAGAAAAAAGGAGATGAGAAACAGAGAAAACTAGGCACTTTCAGAGCTAATATCTGCTTACTGAGGAGGTGAGGAACCACATGGAGGGCTGGTTTCTGTCTGCAGGGAGCTGAGGCCCATTCGTTCACCTGGTGGCATCTCTGTTTACGCAGAAGAGTCTCACCCTGGTGAAGGAGAGAAGGTCCTTTCAGCCCTCACCAGGTAACACTTCCTCCACTCTCCACATTTCATTTCACAGAAGGATTCCCCCATTCCAAATGAAAAGACACCAATCCACACGTGTCCAGCAGAGAAGGGCTGATGATGTGAAGGGTCCGCACGTGTCTGGCCACTGGCACCCAAACCAGAGTGATTCACGCGAAGGGAGAGGAGCGGCCTCTCTCCACACAGCAGCCCTTCCCTCCTGGCCACAAGGACACAGGCATCCAGCGAGACAGATAAACCGTGCCATGGAGCTAAAGGTCCCTCCTTACCTCTGTGCATGGATGAATAAAGGCTCTCACTGGAACCTTAAATATTTTCACAATCAATCATCTATGCATTAACATCCGATGCGTGTAGGTGACGCATCAACTACGTTTTTTTCTGAGAAAGCTGACACTCTACATCTGGCTGTCTCCCATGAAAGAGTGATCAAGAAACACAAGAGTCTCTGAGGTGCAGCCAACAGCCGAGTCGGGCTCCTCCGTCGTGTTAATCAGGTCTCTCCACCGCACCCACCACCAGGAAAGCAGAGGTTCGCCGGGCTTGCTGGGATTCAGACTGGAAACGCTGCACACAAAGAAGTCCTTAGTTTCCAGATGTTTTGAATTTTCTGTGCATTTGGAAAAAATAAAATAGAGAATAGTTAGTGATAGTGGAGTTGGGGGGATGGACAACACGGGACCGGGGACTAGAGTTACTGAAATATGTGGTGGATCTTTCACTGGTGTTTTACGCATGCAGAGCGCATACAAAAATGTGGCTATTGTTATTTGGTGGGATACTTAATTCCTCCCACAAATTTTGCATGAAACTGGCTCTAGTTTTCATTTCCCCTTTCTTTTCTGATTTGTCTTTTTCAAGTCTTCCCCATCTCTTCTCTCTCGGAACACGGAGGAAAAAAGAGAAATGAGTAAACTAATCCTTCCTTATACTTGAACTTTTTTCAAACTCCTCTCTCAATCTGTAACCAACCTCTTCTCCGGGTAGGCCCCAGGTAGCCTTTCACATGTTTTAAAAACTCGCTGCCCATAGTTAGGTTCCTAATTTCATCGCTTCCAGCCCCAAAAGCGTGAGCTGGTTTTAAAAAAATGCTGAGCATGCAGCAGCTCCCAATAAATTTCACACCCCTGCAAAAGTCCTGTTGTCGGGAACTGTTTTCATCCTTTCATTTGCAGGTTGCCTTCATTACTTCCTTCCCTTGGGTCACGAAAAGGCTGTTAGTGACATCTTCCATTTACCAGGTGCAGGAGTATAAACTCGGAGTAACTCCGCTAAACTTCATGTTGTTAATGTAGATACTCTGGGTTTGCGTGGCTGCAAATGAGATCAGAATTTGTCCCAGCCACAGGAGCCAGGAGGAGGTCAAATGCTTTACACACATTACCTCCTCTTCGGCATGCTAGTGATTGGCAATTTTCAAACGCTTTTCCCCAGACTCTGCGGTTCCAGGAACAGCACTAAGAGCACGAAAAGGATACAAGGCAGGCTTCACCGCTGGAGCAGGTGAATGATCGGCAAAGCCACCAGCCTCACTGCGGCAAACCTTATTTTTGTGAGCTGAGAGAGCAGGAAAGATTCGGTGGCATCGAAAAGATATCAACAAACCCATCCTTGCTGATACCGCTGTCCCACTTACCGAGCGCTGTAACGCCTTTCCCTGTGCCACCACCCACCTCCCCCTCGAAAAATCAGTGCTGGCCACTCCACGTTAGCCATGAACACCTTCCCCACCCGCCAAGGACCGAGCACGGCGAGAGGTCTGTGATGGCACACGCGCACTGGTGGGACGCGCTCGCTGCCTCCTCCCTGAGGCACAACCGTCCCAGGACACAGCCCCTGCAGCCCTTCCACCACCACCGCTGCTCCGGCTTCTGCTTTGCTTAACGTGGGCAAACGCCTCTCCTGACTGTCGGTGCAGCCGTGTCCTGCCATCTGTTCCTGGTTTTCCTGAGGTTACCTGTGCAGCTCGAGCGTTTGAACGTGGGCTGAAGCACATGTGGTTTTAAGCTGGATGTTAATTAGAAACATTTAGTGCGTCAAACCTATGATTAATGCACAGAGTTTCAATTGAAACGACTCGGGAGTCCCACAGATCCGCTCTCCTTCCCCACCGCAAGACTTTGGGGGGGGAGACAGCATTTTTACAGCAAAACAAGGTTAGAGGCTTGGCCAGTGTAAGGCAGCCTATTTATATTGGAGGCAATGAAGGGTATTTGCTCCATCTTAAAATCTAGCCTGAAAACTGCAGATTGCATTAAAAATTATATGAAAACTGTCACAATATGACTCTGTTTTGCTTTCTTATAACAAACATAGCTGCAAGGCATGATTAAGGGTGCTCATCATTCCCATTGTAATTATGAGGTATTATTTGTAATACCATTTAAAATTTGCCTCTCTAATCCACTAAAGAAAACCTGATTTCAGTTCACTTCATTATTGCTTTTTTAGTGTCAGAATAATACAGAACTGCTTTGTTTTGACCAGTGGAAAAGGCCCAGTTTTCATGGGGCAAAAAGGATTGCAATGATTGCAAAAAAAAAAAAAAAAGGCGGAAGAGACAATGAAGTATTTGGGAATTCATCAGGTTCAATATTAATTTCATGGATTGCTTTTTTTTTTAAAAAAAAGACCATTTAGCAGATGAAAGCTGTCTCTCACCTCTGCTATTCTGAACTTCCAGGACCTCACCAAAACGTCCAAGAAGTTTCTTCAGGTCAATTTTGGGACAGCTTCGCTTTGGCAGGGAATCGCAGAGCTCCAGATCTCAAAGGTCCAAACCAAATATGTTTTGAATTTTGCCATGTATCTGGCTTATTACATTCCTGATAAAGGCTCCCAAGATACTACTGTCAGTGAACTATGGAGTGTTTCTCAGGAGCAGCATAAACATCCGATAGCACATCCTTTACCCCGGCTATTCACCTCTTACCACTGATTGCTTGACAATATTCTGATAGCGTATCTGAAAAAAATAGTGGGTGACCATGAAATGAAAGGCAATCGTATCTACATTTACACAAGGCAACGACTTAAATTCTGGCCTATCCTAGTCATAAATTTTCTTAATATTCTTTAAAACTTGTTATTTTGATGTAATTGCCTATGAATATTTGCAATACGCTATCAAGTTTTAAAGCTGCTGAATGCTTCTCACTCTCACTTGTTTACACAACTTTGCCAAACTTTAATGATTTGAGATGAGATTTTACAGGTGAACAATCTGCCTCCAGCAATATTTTCTCTTTGATTTATATCTAAAATGGCCTGCCCCTTTCGGGGATGAGGATAGAAGCAAATTCTTCAGCTAAGTTAAATAGTTCAAGCAACTTTTTCCTTAAAAATCCCCCGCTGCCTTTCCCACTTTGGAGCAGGCATTTTACTGGGAGTGTCCCTACAGGCTGTCCCTGAGAAAATGTGGGCAATTTACAAGCTTTTGTAAAGTCAGAGTTTGCACAAGCTCAGAAAACCTACATTTTCAGAAACCTCAACCCATCCGGGGCACGTTCCAGCCTGGAGCACAGAATGGAGTTGGCCTTTCCCCAGCTGCAGCCCCGGTGACCACTGCAGACCAGAGCAAGTTGAGGGGCTGGAGGAGGGTGGATGGGGTGTCCTGTTAGAAATCATTCGTTCGTAACTTACTGTCCTTCAGTAGAGCATAAAAAGGTAAAAATCTTTGTGTCCTGCTGAGCAGGAAATGTTAGATGAGATTTTTTGAACAGGTCCTACTCTGAATGGCACCAAGATCAGGTAAGAGCAATGTCAATGCTGCACGTCACTGTTTGGACACGTGGAGGAAAGACACTTAGCCCTTACGAATAAAGCCGTACCAAACTAATCCTCCTTGCTGATGCTAATGAGAAAACCCAGGACGTGATCTCCATTGAACTGGAACGAGGACCCGCAGCACGGAGCTTCCAAGCTCGGCAGACAGAAGCACCCAGGCACAGCACGCCCAGGCGCAGGTCTGCAAAAGCCATTTGTGGTGTCCCCGTTTTGAGCGTCCCACCCGAAACGTTTGGAGGGGGAATCAATAGCTTCAAGCCAGGCAAGGCCAAGCACTTCCCAAAAGTCAGCCCCGCTGACTGTATCGGGAGTTTGGCACTAAAAAAGTCAGAGCTCCTGGCTCAGAAACATACAGTTCAGCATAGCCAAAAAGAACAGACTGACCCATTAAATCTTCTACAAACAGCGCTGCAAGAGCCTTTATGTTCTCTGAACCTCCGACAACCTTGAGCAAGCATTCAATTCAGGCTGGTTTCTAGAGGCTGGCAAAATTGTGGGGCCTCTTTTCGGCTTTAAGCTGGCTCGGTTTCCTCCAAGAGTGCACACACTTTAAAGGACTTCTCCTGGTTATCTGAGGCTACGGTCACTAAAAATAAAGCAGGCAACAAGAGCTAATGGACTGCAAACACAAGCTGTTTCTAGGTTGCGAGCAAAGGTACTGAAGTTTTTTCCTTCCTTTCTTCTGCTTTTTCCTTCCTCAGTTCCCTCTCTTCTTAACCCAGATCCCTTAACCTCAATGCTGATAACTGTAGTCACTAATATGTTGCCACCTGAGCAGCTCAGAAACGTCCATCTTGGGCCAGTTCCTCTCGTGGTGAGGAAGAACAAACATGAAAAGCACATGAACTCCTCCAAAATTTTAATTTAAAACAAATATGGAGGCATGCAAGAATTAATCACATTACCATTGAAGGCTGGCTTTTGTTGGGGGTTTCTGAATCCGTGATGCTCTTTAATCTAAGGAGGAAAATGATGATGAGGGGTGGCAGTTGGAAGAGCTCATGGAGATGGGCTGTATTTTCTCCAGTAGACTCTACTGTTCTGACTCATGACCAGAATTGCGGTTAACATATCAGAGAGATGATTCCCTCCTTCAGCTGCTGGTTTTTGGCAAACAATCCAAGGATCGTAGGGGGTCAGCACAGAAATACGCTGCATGACAAGTGCCTCTTCCAGGGAGAAACAGCACACGAAGAGCCAGGCTGACCACACTGAAGGGAAAAAGGTGACAGCGAAAGCCGTGGCTGCGGTGTGTGAACTTCTTCCCCGGTGCAGAAGAAACCTGTTTTACAAACAGCAGAGTGGTGATGGGCTTTGGGGAGAGCTGATGAGCTCATTCACACTTGCAGTGGGTCAAAACTTTGGAGTCTTCAAGGGGGAAGTTGGGATGGGAACTAGAAAGCGGTGATTGCAGTCTATAAATTTGTACTCCTCAGGTACACAGGCTGTTGGCTTTCCAGTCATGTACCCAATTAGAGATTATGATTTTTAATTAACTTCCTTAGCAGTTCTTGAAGGACCACAAATTTCTCCAACAAGACAACCCACTTATTACACAGGCCGGGATGCTTTCAACATTGCAGATGTTCAGGGCTGGCTCCCTTTGCCCATCGCCACAGCGGTTGGTTGGTCCACCAACCACAGAACAGGTGAGAAAAGTTCGCCTGGGACTGCCAGACCTGCAGGTGAATCTGGTCCATGATATAGCTGACTTTCCTTCAGGTGGGCACACATCAGGAAATCAGGCATCAACGGTATCTCATGGTACCCAAGACAAGGAGTGGGCTGCCGTACATGGGAGCACCCTCGCCTCTCCTGGCAGGAGCTTCTGCACATCTACGGCCAACAGCGGTGGGGGACTTAGCCCTGAGCTACAGCATGCATAAAAGCAAGAAGCAGGCCTGCGTACAAACAAACGCTCTAATCTGAAAATCCAAAGCGTAAGAAAATCTCCAGCCTAGGATGAGAATACGGTGACCCACTCCAAGTACAAGGTGACCTGTTTTTTCCCCATTTCTGATGCTTCTGATCCGCAGAGTCCCCCATGCAGCCACACCGTGAAATCCATTTGAAACATCAGAGAGAGATTGTGCATCAAACTAAAACGAATTCTTCCACCCAGCCAGCCCGGTTATAGGCCAACAAAAGGCTCCCCCTTTCTCTGCTACACCCCTTCCACTGCCCTGTGGCTCGACAGCTCGAGTACTTCATGGAAATCAAGCACGCATTTGATTCCCTTGAAAATCCAAATTGAGATACTTTAGTTTATTTTATTCTATTTTCTTAAGCCCAAATAGAAAAATAGGTCTATACACATAAATAAAAAAATAATAACCTGTCATTTAAATCCTGTTCAGGCAATTAGCTCAGCGCCTAGCTCTGTGCTAATGCGATCACCCTTCTTTGTTTGTTCCTATTTATACTGCTCTTTAAAGTTCATTAAAATCACTGCTGCTATCTCACACAGAACAACTGTTCAAAACATCAGTGTCACGCAGTCGGGAAATTTATGCTTTGAAGTTCCCTCCCTTTATTCATTTTTTTTTCAGCCTTTTTTCTCTCCTTTTCTTTTTTCTCCTTTCATTTTCTTTCTCTCTTTTTTTTTTTTTCTTAATGACTAAACCAGTTTTATGCTCTTCACAGTTATTCCAAAATCTGTTCCTCCTGACACGGAGCTGATACATCATTCCTTGCTCATAACCTTTTTTCTCATTTTCCTCATTTCTCTCCCCGCTTGCTTGCTTTGGCTCTCTGCTAAGTCCATCACAGCTTTGTTTTTATATCCTCATCGCTATATTTTATAGCCCAGTAAAACCTAGAAAGCTGCTTCAGAAAACACACATGCCAGCCCTTTGATGTTTGTGTTTGTGTGGCAGCTTGCTGGAACGTGTCAGCGCTCGTACAGAGACAAAGCCCTGCGAACCCGCCGGCTGCTGGAGGCAGCCCTGCCAGACACGGGGCTGCAGGCAGCGGAGCCAAGGCAGGGACGATAAAAGGGGAACAGGTGAACGCTCTCCTCTCCAACCCCAGCCCAGATAAATTGCCTTTTTTCTGCACCTTTTCCAAAGGGCTCGTCCCAGTCCCCCACACCACAGTGGGGGTGTGCTGCTTTTCTGGTTCGCTCCTGCTTTTCTGGTTTTAAAACCCTCCACGGGACCGATGAGGCGTCTGACCCAAGGGACCACTGTGAAAATGCTTCTTGCATTTGCCGTGAGCTCGCTGCTCCCCTGCATGCTGCCAAAAAGCAAAAGGCAACATCTACAGATGGGGACTATGGCTCAGCGACGAAGGGCAGGTACTGCAGATCCTTCGCAATGGCAGAGTCAGGCCCAGGAGTAGGTGGAGGATGCTTGGAAAAACAATGAGGCTTTGGCTGTGAGCTGGCTGGAGAAGGAAGAGAGACCAGCTTCACCCTCCCACACCCCAAGAGCTGTGTTTGACAGCTCTGCAACATAACTCCTTTCCTGTCCAGGAGGCAACATCCTGCCCCTCTCCACCACATCTGCGGGGAGCCATGGGATGGTATCTCCAATGGCTATAGATTGTCTCCACTGTGGCCAAGGACAACATATCCAGCTGCCACAAATCCGCCCCAACGGAGACTAAGGGAGCTCAGCCCAACTGCAGACCTTGCCCCAGCTTGGAGCAGGGACCCTCAGTGCCAGAAATGGGATGGAGAAGCACTGCCCCAAGCGCTTTGGTGTCTAACAGACAACTTGGAGGGTGCAAGCAGGCACAGCACTGCAGGGGAGTGACTGATCTAGGGTCCAAAAAGAGACCAATTTCAATTAACATCAAAAAAAAAAAAAAGATGTTATTTTCAGACTGGTGCGGTATCTGGCAGGTAACACCACCTCTCCTGGGTATCTGCACAAAGCCCAGCTTGCAGAGGATTGTGAGGGGCAATGTGGATTGATCCTGGATAAATAAATCCATCAACAAAGTTCAGATCACCGACTATCATCCGCTTTTACCAGCACCCTGCTCTCTTCTGCTGGTATTCAACAGATTTCAAATCAGACATGGAGGCTTATAAAGACCAAATTACCTGTATGGTTATTCAGAAACAGATTCATAGATCATTTTAGTTGCATATACTCAAATTTCACTTTTTGAATAAAACAGTTAAAAATGCTGTTCAAGCCAAATACAGGTTACATTACTGCGTAATTTTGTACCTATGCCCTTGAGAAAGTGACATTTCCCTCTTACACAGAAGAACTGGAGAGAAACTTATACATTGAGAATGAGCAGAAGACCTCTGCTGGGAGCCAGAACTGTTTTTCACCCTGCAGTAATTAACGAGTGCTGTAGACCATCACTTAATATGATACAAAGAGCACTGCCAAATCTCAGGATTATATCTGGAGCTTTACTCTCAAGTCCCTTGCGTCTGAAAACATGTGATTTTAAGAAAATCTCCACTTTATTTTTTTTTAAATGCTCTCCTAAATTTTACGGCTACAGAGGAAAGCTCAAAACATGAATAGTAAAGGCTATCAAAAGCAGAACAAAGAGTTCGGTGTTAACGTTTTGGGGTTGTGGGGTTTTTTTTTATCTTTTTCTTCTAAGCTGTCTCTTGAGTACAGGGCCTGGTTCATGGTATTTTGCCCACCAGCAGTTCGTGGTGCTCAATCCGTCACAGTAAATAACGGACACCGTGAGCCATCCCTCAGCAGTTTTACAAACAGTTCTGGCTCCCAGACAAGAAGGGCCACTCGATGGCTGGGACACGTTATCACCAACGTGGTAGCACCTTGCGCAGAGGAGGCGCCACCCCCAGGTCTTCCAGGACTTTTGAAAGAGGAAAACATTTTTTTCTCCACTAAAACATGAATAATACTAGCTGTGAGGTTATCTCATTTGGCTTAGCCAAATGCAGCAGCTAAACGGTTCCTAGTTCCCCGTTTCAGTCCGTAGCTCTTTCAGCTCATCCACCACAAATCAAATGAGAATTTGAAGGGCAAACCTCCCTTTCTGGTGAGCCAAGGAAACCCTGCCCAGCGCCTGCACAGGCAGACACGTAACAGCGATAGCACATTCAGCTCTCCCCACGGATCACCGTCATCTTACTCTTCTGATGACAGCTCGGGAGCAGGAGAGAAATCTAATTTCTCAGCATCAGATTTACGGCTGAAGTGGGCCCATCTGACAAGGGAAGGCATTGTGCTTATTGGAGCTGATCAAGAACCTGAGAGCAATTTCAGTGGAAAAAAGGTCTGCCTTAACTGACAGATATTGAAAGCAAATTCACAAATTGCTTAGAGCTTCAGATGAGCAAGACGCAAGGATTTGATTTTTCAGCTTCTTCCCCTTTTCTCTTTCTCCAAACCTATACCTGTATCAGGAATGCAATGCCTAAACAGCCCCTAAGCACCCATGAGGCTCTGCCTGGACCTCTGTGCCCCTCATTTTCACACAATGGAGAAAGTTGACAACAACCATCCGTGGCTAGTGATCTAGCTTGCACACCCTCCAGGGAACAGCAAGCATCTCCAACACAACGCTCAATACAAACTCGATGCCATCTATTCCACCGCTACTACAACACATGGCCGGAGCAAGAAGGCACCAGGTAGTGAACTGCATCTCCAGGAGGCGCCATGGGCCAGCACACTTGGCAGCGCCCACCTTACCAGCATCAGAGGCCAAGGACATTCACAAAACCCTGCAGCATGTGGTGTATTAAGCTCAGAGCTTGCTCCCGGTACTGCGCACCAAGGGTTAACATCAGCGTGCAATAGATGCACTATCAATTTAGTCCAGTTTTTACAAGGCTCATTTGTCTGCCTTTTTGACATATTCTCCACCAGGGTCTTTGAACATGAGCCTGAAGTAGAGGGCGGATGGAGACCAAGTGCGTGAGCACGGTTTTATGGGGTGAAGTGGGCCATGAGCAGGCACCGCCCCCCTAATAACTCTGGAGAGAAATTCTGGGTTGAAATGCCTAAACCAGGCTTGACCTGCGCTGGAATGGAAAAGCTTCTGCTCTGGTTATTGTCATCCTGGGTTTGGGTCCTAAATGTTTACCTCTCTGGTTGGAAGCCTGAGGTTCAGGATCCCCAACAGTGCAGGTGCTGATGGACGGACGGAGAATTTCCAGACGGCGCTGGAATCCCGGTCACAGTGCACCCCTCCTCTGATTTACTGAGCTGTGGAACAGGCAGGGACAGATCCCATCCCTCCCTCTGCTTGCAGTGTTAGCCCTCACTAGCCTCCACTAATGCTGCGTCTCGCCCAGAGGCGCTGCCCTCCAAACACACAGACAAAACCCAAACTGGTAGCACCGCCATCAGAGGTCTCTGGCTGCAAAAGCTGATCCCAGTTCCCTGCCTCCTCTTATGCTCCACTCACCGCTGCAGGGTGAGGTCCTGTCCTAGCTCCACACCAGTCCTAGCAGTCTGTTGGCAGTGCTCAGCAACTGCAACGCAAGGTGTCCCTCGGTGGACATTCACAGGCTCGCCCACGTCCTTCAAACTCTTCTGAAGGACTCCCTCGGCAGCACTGCTCTCATACAAGCCCATACTCTGGGACATGGAGGGTTGCGCCCAGCAGCAACACTTTACAAACCAGAATTTTGGGGCTGCCCCATCACACAGGTTAGACCCAGGCAGGCCACCAGCTCAGGAGCCTTTGGTGAGGAGCCTGCACGTGAGCTGTGCAGTGGAAAATGCGTAACCGGAGCTAAAACTGCGATATCACCTCTGACAATAATCACACACTGAGCTCCTACCATGCTGTTTATAAAGGCAAAGCAGGCAGCACTCCAGACGGAGGCACGTGGGAATGGTGCAGGAATGAGCGCACAAGGCCCCTTGCTTGCACAGACAGGACATAAAACAGAAACACGGAATTTATTCCACTCTATACCGGGCTGGAGTGGAGCTTCTCCTCCCTCCGCTCAGTGGATTAGCAGCCACTAACAATGCCTCTCACGGCAACTCCCAGGTTTGTTTCCAAAAAATTTATTCTGTTTGTAATTCCTCATACCTGTTAATCTCTCCCGGACGTCCTCAGCTGCTCCAGAGCAAGGGTCAGGCTGAGCCACGTGCCGCACGGCTCGCCGAGTCTGTTTTCACCTTGCTGCTTGCCTGTCATCCCTGCTGCTGCTCACGGAGGCAACGCAAAGACAAGGGATGGGATTTGGGTGTTCAGCTCCAGTGCTTCTTTCTGTGGGAAGGAAAACCAGTGGGAGTTTTAAGAGCATGTTGAATGCAAGCTCAGATGGTAAGTCAGTGTCAGCTTGTCCAGAGGACTCGCGTGTGGCTACAGCCCTGCCTCAGGCATTTCTGAGGGCCCCAACTGCTCATCTTTGCAGCCTGAAAGACATTTCAAAGTCACTTTTGCTATCTCATGAATGCTTCCAGTGTCCATATGCTGCCTCGTCCCAGCACAAAACTCCAATGACCCTATTAAACAACACAACCAGCAAGGTCACACTCAGAAGCGACCCTACAAAAACAAACAAGCCCTTTCACTCCAGCAACCACAGGCTACCTTCTGGGAAGAAGGCAGGATACGGACACAAGGGAAGGGGTCACCCAGCAGTTGCTGCAAAGAGAGACACTCCTGTTTCCAGGACAGACAGCTTTCCTACACAGGCAAGTAAAGCCCATGGCCACGTCTTTCTGGTCATGCCGATAACTCCTGGGCTCCTGAGCCCTCTTTCAGTAGATGTGGTACCTTTTCTGTATGCAGCTCGTCCCACCTCATACTTCAAGCTGCTCCTCAGCCACAGACCCGGAGCGACAGAAACGATGAAGCCACACGTCCGTGTGGTTTCTGGTGGCAAAACCCTGTGCTCTGACACAGAGCGTGGATCTAGACTTTCTATGGCAGTCTGCTGGGTAAGAGCCTCCAAATGCTACTAATAAAAGGAAAACAAAAAACTGCTTTTCAACATGTTTCTCTTATTTTTTTCCCCCTTTTCCTTTTTACTTTCCAAAGGCTGAATGACTTTGGCTCTAGTGAAAAAATGAAGAGGACACCAGGAATTATTTACTTATTGCTGCCCTTCTTTTATCGTTTTTTCCTCCCTTTAGGACTTGTCCCTGGTTGGTTTCCCAAGCAAAAACTGAGAGTGCCGACAGTTCATCCATCTCTATTTAAATTACTTTTGTACTGCATTGAATAATTGTGCGTCTTTTTTACTCCGGGGCTAAAGGTGACTGACTTAAAGGTGATTATCTTTTGTTAATAGCTTGCATTACTGAGCACGATCTTGGAATTACCTTTGTAATCCTTCTCCAGACTTTAATGTTGCTATCATTATTAATATTGCTCTTTAAAACATACTTTTCTCCTACCATGTGGAGGCAGCGACTGCAGCTTCTTACAGGGATGGTGAGATATTATCAAGCAGGAAGAGTCCAGTGCATCACGCTGCTTTTTTTCTTAAAAGTGATGGGGGTTTGAGTCCAGCCATGAACGAGAGGCATTTGATTAAGTGGACACAGGATGCCTGCAGCCAGGCTTCCACAGTCAAGGTAGACACCACAGATTTCAGAGCATATTTAACCATCTTGTAGGATTTAGACAATATGTTTTATCTTTTAAATAAACCCATTTCCACCCTGCCATCCCACTGCAAGCCCTGGGGCTCGGTCAGCACTTGCACTCGTAGCCTTTCTTACCCCGGGTCCAGACTGGGATACCATCCCAAACCCAGTGGATGCAAGCCCAACTTCGGAGGCTGCATCAGTGACTTCAGGGTTTTTTATCATCCTTCTCAGGATTTAGAGGAGCTCATTGCCTCTGCTTCAGGAAGGTCTTTAACCAAGTCAGCTCACATCACGTTCCTGAAATACCCCATCAGGAAATCCCAGCACACCATAAATAATCAGTATTAGGCTTATATTTTTTCACGGCCCAGATTTTCTGCAGTTTCTGCTCTAACAAATCACGTTTGTCAAGCCTTCCCTGCATTCATTGTCTGCTGAACACTGAGCACCAGCACTGCTTGACGAGCGTTTGCCAAGCGCGTAAAACACAGGACTCCGGAAGGACTCTCTGCCCAGCACTGCTGCTGGAGCTTGAAGAGACGGTATTTCACACATACTTGCACACTGCGTGTTACTTCCAATATCTTCTACCTCTATTTCTTATCTTCCTGCTGTATTTGTATTACTGCTTGTTGCCTCCAAGACAGTGAAACTAGATGAAGGCTTGTGGTGAACAGTATAATGTGGTTCAAGCCAGGCTACCATTTTCTATCAGCATCACACTCAGGTACATAATGTGCAAATTTGCCAGTGTATTGCAGGCAAAAGGTAAATGTCTCATGATTAAAGACGAAAAGTTATGAACTTTTAATGCTAATCATTAAACAGTTAAACATCCAGAGGTGGAGAAAAGAGATACCTTTCCCATACTGAACTTCAAGCTGCGAGGCGCATAAACAAATGATGTATTTCTTCCACACAAAATGCATATTAGAATGTTGTTGTTAAGCTCCAAATATCAGGTATTCAAAGGTAAGGAAATAGTCATGCCACCTTATCAGTTAATCCCATACTATTTTTCCCCCCACACTTGGTGCCAACTGCTGCCTATGCAACCCCAAAAGTTTAACGCGGCCTCAGAGCCTGTTCGCTAAGCTCCCCTCTTTTGCTGGAATCCCCGCTGAATTACCTTGGTGTGCAAGGTGAACAAGATCTGCTTTGTCAAAGACATCAAAATAGCATGTTTGGTAGAAATTTGAGGCCACATCCTCACACTCTTGTCAGATGTAGTGCATGCAACTGGAAAATGATGACAAAGAGAAGGAAGCCAGCAACC
Source organism: Psophia crepitans (assembly GCA_013399095.1). Classification (NCBI taxonomy): domain Eukaryota; kingdom Metazoa; phylum Chordata; class Aves; order Gruiformes; family Psophiidae; genus Psophia; species Psophia crepitans. The sequence continues at coordinate 291,718 of VWZZ01007704.1, read as the reverse complement.
ATCACACACTAAACCTCCCGGCAAGTTCTTCTGACCAAGTTTTCATGCATACCAGTCTAATTAAACAGAGCCCTCCTGCGGAAACAGCGGCTCTCCACGGACAGGCACCGGGTGATGAAATGCAGGACAGCCAGGAGGGACCGAGCTGTATCTCCCTGCCCTCCGGGTGCTCAGGCTGCAATGCCCTCCAGAGGAGGACGGCTCTGAGCAGAGTCACCCTCCAGTGGAACCAGAAACCTGCCGCTTTGCCTGGATCAGGCTGGGAGATGAGACTGTGTGAGGCCCCCAAAGTCACCTGGAAATTTAGTTTCACTCCCTGCTCTGACCTGGATCTGGGTTGGAAGCTAAACTCATATGCGAGAAATACCAGAGGGCAGATCCAGGAGGCAAAGACCTCACATGGGTGTGCAGGCTGGTTCGACCATCTCCCCTTCAGCCCTTCTTCCAGTACACAAGACGCCAGCCCAAGTTTCTGCCAAAAGAAGGCCCCGTAAGGAGCAGTTCTACAGGGGAAGGAGCCGAAAGACTCCCCCTAGCCTGCAGAGAGCAAATGCAGCAGCACTTTGCAACACAAAATCACGTAATTTCTGGAGAGCCGCACATGTCCCCAGCACACCAGGGCTCTCCAGGGCAGGGAAAGCCACACTTCAGGCTGGAAGCACCTCCCCGCGCCTGATGATACAGTTATTTTACAACTCATTGTCTGTCATTCCTTACAGCTTTACACATAACCAGGACTTCGGAACTGGCTGCACACGCCATGGCCACGGCCACCAGCAAACACACACCCATGGCTGATGGCCTTATTTCTATGCAGAAATTCCACCCTGGGACTGAACACAAAATATTTAATGTTAACCACTGCACCTGTCAGATGATTAAATCCACTCAGCATTTGGTCTCTCAACTTGTCATGCCCATTTAGAATAAAATCAGCCGGGCTTGCCCTGCCCATAGCACCTTATCATTCAGCAGAGGTTAGGGTCAGGTGGATAAAGTGCTGGTATATATCTCAGGCCTGAAAATAACCTTTCAAATAGCTTCCACTGCAAAACCTGCATTTTTGTGGCTGCCATCAGTTCTGAGCGCTATCCAGGAGGGTTGTTCAGCTGGCCCAAAACAGCGAGCCAGGAGACAGGGACTCTAACACACAGCCGCGTTTCTGAAATTGGGTTTCAAGTAGAGTTAAGCAAGTCGAGGGAAATGGTCTGAGCAGCAAAAGGGAAGAAAAGATATGAGAAAAAAATATCTGTTTGAGAAAACAGTACCTGGCTTCTGAGAATAAAAAGCTTACCAGTCAGAATAGTCCTTGCCCAAAGCAGAAATTTTCAAGCGTTCCCATAAAAATGAAAGCCATAAAAAGGATTTTCAACTCCAAAACATACACATTTTCAACTGAAAAGCTTTCAAATATAAATAGTTTTGTTCAGCCATGATGTTCTGGCTTTGAGTTACCGATAAAGCATGGACGCCTTTAGAAAACAGTGGATACATTCCACAGAAATTTTTATTTAATTTTTTTTTTCCTTAAATCAAAGGAAAGTTTTGGCAAGAAAGTTACCACGGGCTTAGCTGTGGTTAGGACTTTTGAAGGTGCCTAGGACTGATCTAACTTCACCTCTGAATGACATCTGTCCTCTGGCTTCAACAGGACATTGCCCTGCACCAGAGCTGAGACACGGTTTTTAGAACCCACAAAAACCCCTCGCAGTCCCAAGGTTGATGCCTGAATATATTATTAGTGACAGGAAATCTTCAAGTTCACTAATTCAGTTCAGCATCTACATTTTGATAACTTGTCTAAAGCTGCAAGATCTGGAAAACAAGACTGAAAATCCCTCAAAGCCAAGCCCTCAAGAAATATTCTGCATGTCTTTCTCTGAAGCATGGAGAAAACCCACTAGAATAGCCTTTCCTCGAGGAATTTTGAAACCTCAGCTCCTAGTTGGACTGGAGAAAGGCAGAGGCAAGCGGAAATGAAAATCATCTGGGGAAATGTTCACAGGGCTGCTTAAGACCTTGCAGAAGCCTCTGTCTGGATTTGGATAAAAGACGGAGACAAGGGCGGCTTCAGGGAATGAGGGAGATTAGAGGCAAAGAAGTTGTTTGTATTTTAGCAGGAAATTTCGGCAATTTGGAACTTAAAAATGGCTGAGAAAGGTGACATGAGACCAGATGCTGTCCCACCCGCAGCTGCGATGGTCTGAACTGGAAAAAGCTCTAATAGTACCTGAATTTAGAGGCGGATGAAGTATGAGACACAGTTCTGGTCTTCAGTCTCATATCTAGCCTTCAACCCTCAGCACCATGAACAAGTTCTCATTCACCTACTTTCAAACTGAACAACTGAGCAAAATTCACTCTGAACAGGTGAAAAAGGAGATTTGGATCTTTTCCCTTTTAAAAAAAAACCTCTCGAATGACTGCATGCGTGCATGCAAATTACATGCAAAGGAGGCCTGACTTACCTAATCAAACCTTTCGCTGGCAAGCCCAACATCCACATGCTGTTTCTGGGGCTCTGTATGCCACTGATGGGTACCACCCCACCCAGCTCCTAGGGCGTCGTGTTGGCTTACCAGCAACCTGTTGACTGACGAGAACATGAACTGTGGGCCAAACATACAGCAAATGGTTTGATTTACAGAGCTGAGCTGTGGTCAAAGTGCCTGTGCAGGTGGGGAGGAAGCAGTCTGAAAGGGGGGTTTCCTTTCTCAGCTCCTTCCATCCGGCAAAAGGCTGCAGAAGACATTCAACGCTGGGTGAAGCAGGCTAGGAAGTACCCCGTGTCACCAGGAACAGCCATAGCTTTGTACAGCTCACTGAGTTTTTCTCCACAGCTGAACTGTGAGCTCACAAGAGGACCCTCACTGACTTCAGTTCAGTCGCTTGCTCATGAGTAGTCAATGGCAAGAACAGCTCTGGATCCTGCCGCATACCTCAGAATACACATCCCCGCTGCAGGAAGGGCAGAGAACCCGTGTTGTTACTCACCTCCCAATGATGACGGGAGGCAACGTGTTGCCCTCAGAAAGGCTGATAGACCATCAGCTCCCACGGAACGATACCAGTTTACATTGGGGCAGATCTAACTTTGCTCCTGCACAAGACAGAGTAGAAAAATATTAAAGCTTTGTTCATAAATCACTGTCAGTCTGTGATGAGGGTTGTGCAAGCTACAACGAAATGAATTGCTCGAGTCGTGATTCCCTCTCCATTTCCCTCCCAGTCTGCTCCAGAAGTTGAAGGATCTGGAAACCATAATCCAACAAACGTGGCTTTTCTTTTCCTTTAACCTGATGGGATTTCAGATGGATCAGCTGCAAAAACACTTCAAACCCATACACAATCTTTCAAAAAATCAGGAAAGGGCCGCAGGGCTCCCTGGGCAAACAAGTGCCTAATTATACAGGCAAAGATGTCATGCAATGCTATCAGCAACTACCTCTTATGTGGCACATGCCCCTCACAAATCACTCCTGCTGCTTCTTTTTGTATTTTTCTCTGGCTAATCACCATGTGCAGCCTGAAAGAAATCAGCATGTAAAAACCTCACTGCTCTGAGAAAGATTCTCCACATCGAGGCAGGAACTCACTGAAAATGGAAAAAATACCGGAGAGCGCATCAATAGCAAAATCACTCTGCTACAATTATTATTTGGCTTTAAATTACTTAAAATACATCTTAACATTCTGAAAACACATCCAGTTGGTGCAATAAAAAGGGAAGGGCTGCAATTTCACCTGCGTGTAACACCGCAGCTCCTTTTACTGCTACCCAGAAGACAGGCAATATGCACTGAATTACATCTGAGACTGCCTTAACGCAATCAGTGAGAGACTAGAAAACAGGACAATGGGACAGACGATGCCTCTCGCTACCTGCACGTACACCATGAAGCACAATGTGTCTCCTCCTGCTTGGAAACATGACACAGGTGATGCCACAGCAGAATTTATTACCAGCATTACTCAAGCTGCCTCATTCTCAGATGCCACTGCTTTTTCAAAGCTTTCAGCCTTTCCTGCGACAGGAGGTGGCAGCAGGTCAATGTGGTTCAGCACGCTCCTTGTTCTTGACCTCCTCATCCATTGCGAGCACAAAAACTCACCTCCTCCCACCTCCACGCTTACCGGAGCCCCCACCAGCCTCACGCTCTGCAATCCGAGCCTTTTCTGCAGCCGTCAGCTCAGCCTCTACTGCTCTCAGTAGGAACCAGATAGGTTCCATTAATCATCTTTTCTCCAAGCCTCCAGTTTTCCACTCAGCCTCCCGCCCAGCGCTCGAGCATCCTGTCCTCCATGTCGCCCCTGGGCTGCGTCCAGCCCAGCCTCGCACTCACACCCTGACTTCTTCGCACCACGCACATCTGACACCTTTTATTAAGCAACACTGTCTACTAAGCTGTAACATGCTGGGCTGCACCGTATCTCTTTTCCTATTCAGATCTAACTCTAGGAGCAATCTGGATGAGATCATATGTAGAGGAAATGACCCTTCTTGCCTGTACCGAGGACCAAATGGCAGCATTACATGGTGAAGCACCACAGATGTTTGATACGGTTGCATTCTTAGCCATTCCCTCCCTTCCTAAGTCAAAACAATAGGAGGGGGGTTTCTCAGTGACTTTTGCAATACAATTCTGCTAGGCTGCAGGTAGAAACATCTTCTCATGCCGCCAAAGGTTTGGAAAGCCCAGGTACAGACTGGTGCGGTCAGCTTGAACACTCGTATCGGGCATCGTTGGCTGTCCTCCTGGCAAACAGAGTAGGGAGCAACAACTCCTCTCAGCTTGGGAATGAGACTTCACCTCCTCCCAGGCCCCAGCTTTGTGAATGGTGCTTCACAGCTCCCCTGCTTTTGCCACAGCCACGTAAAACTACGGCGGGCAGGCAGACAAAACACCAAACCCAACAGAAAATGTGATCCTCTCCAGGGGAAGTTTCAACTTTTCAGCCAGAAAGTGCAAACTGTGTCCCAGAGTGCTTTGAACTTAATGAGGCATGTTATTTTTAGCTTTTATAGATGAAAATGTCATTAAAAGCAAACATATTTCTGGGCAGGAAAAAAAAAAAAGCAGCTCATTTCCCTGCAGTTTGGACTGTTTCGAAGGCCACCTCTACTTTCAACACAAGATGATGGGTTATAGTAATAATAAATACATTGGGCACCTTTTTCCTTTCCACACAGGGCACCGCAGCGTTGCTTCCAAACAGATAACAACATAATTTCCTTCCATTTAAAAACCCATTTGTTACTACGATGTAACTGAGAACCTGGCCCTCTCCTGCCAGAATGGCCATCTGAAGTCTGGCTGAAGAGGCAGCACATGGAAACCTAACACAAGGCAGATGGCTCTGTACCCAGTCAGGCACAATAATAATCACTCAAAATCCATACCCATAAATTGAACTGAACAGAAAGCTCTGTTTGGGCAAGGAAGTCAGTTCATTTTGGGGTTAGTTTTATTTGTCCTAAGGGCTACTGGCACAGAGGGGAAGTAGGAGGGTAACTTGAAATCGATCTTGCTAGAAAGCTTTCACCCCAGTGAAAACATCCATGAGCAAAGTAGTTTGCAGAAAATGATCATCTGGTGCCTGGGTTTGAATTATAAGAGCACAAAGTAAGGCTCTGGCTGTCTCTGGGCATTCAGACACTCTGCACCAGCAGCACTTCCAATTCAAAGACACAGTTTTTCAGTGCCGGTAGAAATCAGGCTTCTTTTACTATCAGGCCCAGAGCTGGATTTAGGAACCATTCTGAGAATCACATAGTGAACATTTTTGCTCAGATCTTCATTCATCTGATAGCCTTCCACTACTCTTCAAGAACTATCTGCAAAGTAGCAGTTTAATGACTTTATCTACATGGATCTTGCACCTCCTTGCTCTCCGAAGCCCCTCGCACTGGTAACCGTGGCTCCTCAGAACTCACCATGTGAGGAATGCAGAACTTTTCCAGGAAAAACACATCCATCTCCCCGGTCAGGGAAATCTGACTCAGTTGTAACATTAACAAAGCCTTTCTTGGACAGATGTGAAGAAGGGGGACATAACCAACATTCTTCCCTAGCTCTAATCTGCGGCTGCGTTGGTGCCAATCCCAGAATCCATCCGAGCAACATCATTTCAGTGTCTCCAAAGAGGTGGAGGAGGGTGGGAGGCTCCAACTCTGCGTTACAAACCTTTCACTAGGCAAACGCCCGTGCCAAAACTCTATACTTCCAAAGGCTTCCAGATTTCGCTTCCCCTCAGCCCTCACGTCACCAGGGTCACAGGGGTATCATTCAGGGTTTGATTTACTGAAGGATTAAAAACATCACTGGGAAATATTTAAACCAAGCACATGTTGCAGTCGCAGATGTTTACAGGGAGGACTCCACGATCTGTTTTCTGTTTGCATCCTTTCCTGAAGAGCAATCTCTAACCACGTCTGTGCCCTCACCCTGGCAGATGGAGGACACAGCAAAAGCCAGAGCATAGGTGGGAAAAGAGCAAAAGACTTGGATAAGAGCATGCCCAGGGTATGGTACATCCTTCACCTGGGCGTGGGGCAGTGAGCACCATCCTGCAGAAACGAGGTGCCTCTGGGACACTTGGCCATCAGCCAAACAGCAGCCAGAACAGGATTCTCAGTTCCTGGACCTTCCAGGACCCAAACAGGATAAGAAAATGGGAGAGCTGGTGGGAGCAGCAATTCCAAAATAGTGTGTGAAACACAGCACCGGTACCTATGTGTGCTTAGGGAGCACGGAAGACCTCAGGATGGTTTTGACTTTATCTGAAAAAGGCATGCAATAAAGTCTTGCTCAATGGTAGTTCAGGAAAATATCATTTCTGACATGGGTGGGCTCCAAATCAGAGCTTTAACACTATTGACTTTAATCTCTGCCTATCTGGAGTAAGTCTTGATGGACTTACTGAGCACCAGGTTAGATTCCCAAATAGTGCCAAACAGCTTTTCACAGAGGCCAGCGCAGCTCTGCCAATCTACACTAAGTCTGTATTTACAAGGATTTTTGATAGGTAGAGTTCAAGAGTTTTTGAGAGCTCCAGATTACAAAAAGTAGCACTAAATGAGGAGGGTGAAAAAAGGGGCGATGGACAGACAGATTCATGGTCTCTTTGCTTTAGAGGAACATGGGCTGCAGCCAGAACAAAACACACACGTATGGCCCCGCTGCCTAATTACAGGAAACCAGAGGGTGAAGTGATACCTACTTTATCACTGTCATAAGGAGATGAAAACACAGCAAATGCTTCAAGAGAGAACCCCCCGATGACAAGAGGGAAACCGCGCTCAACTTCTACCCATTTTGGATCACACTTAAAAAAAAGGGGGGGGGGGGGTCAATTTTTTAAAAGTACTGAGGTAAGGAGATAACAGGCTGTCAGTTCAAGCAGCTTTGTGCCTGTAGGTTAGGTGAGCAACTGTGAAAAATCCCTTCCCTCCCCATTATGTTACCAGTTGAGCCAGAAAAGAGCCCCAGAGGACCCAACCATGTCCCTGCTGTAACCCACATGCTTTACAAACCACGGCCTCCACCACAGCGACGGCCGCGCCAGCTCTGCTCTTGGGCAGCCTTTTCTGTCCATGCAAATACGACATGAGAAACTTCAGTCCGTAACTACCTCGCTAAATAGCCTGTAATAGGTAGAAACAGTCCAAGACACTTTTCAGTCAGCTTTCAGGGCAGATTAACTCACAAATTCTGTCTCTGAGCATCCCAGCACGTCCCAAGCTTTACTCCAGGGAGAAGTGAGATCAGCATTTGCTCCATGTGTTTTTCCAGAAAGGGGAGGGGGAGATATTTGAAGGGTAGCATTCTTCTTAAAACGGGGTCAACAATAGGTCAACAATTCAAGAAAATAGGTCATGTCATCTTAACTGGGAAATCATGAATTCGGGGCTGTCCCCGTCCTGGTAACACAGCGAGGATCTTTGTTCGAAGCGTTAGGCAAAAGCCAGCACCGTTGGCCAAAAGAACTTTTCAAGCAAACTCTCATTGAATAAATCTTTTACGCAGAAGGGAACATTTTTCAGTACCCTGGTTTTTAACACCATTAACTTTAACTGTCAAGCCTGACAAGTATGGAAAACTGTTTTCTTTAAAAAGTTAACATAAAAAACATTTTCCACCAAAAGGAGTTTTGCTCACTACACATTAACTCTCCATTTTTGCCATTTAACTCTAATTGCTATTTTTCTCCATTCCAAATCTTTTTTCCTCTCCAAGATCTGGACTTTAAAGAGTCTGAGTAGACAGACATTAATGTTTGTTTATAGAAGTTCAGTAACATGGATGTATTGTAATGAACTAATTATATTTAAAAGAAGGGTCTGGGAATAACCATGACCCGTTAATCACACTCGTTCGCATGCTCCTGTTCTTTTTCCCTACTGTTTCCATGTGTCTAGGTGAATTATTGAAAATATTCAGGAGTCTAAAACCATTTTGGGAATTTCAGAGCCAAATCTCGACATGAATTAGCAGCCACGTGGGGTGGAAAGGCAAAAGGAGAGCTAGGTCATTAGGACATCAGCTTACCAGTAGGGACATGGTTCATCCCTCCTGACTTTACCTTCTGAACATCGCATCCAGTTTCAGCTGTCTCCTGAGTCAGTGAAAAGCATCGGTACCTCCTGGTGACAGTGCGGGTTGACAGGACAAATCTGCACTGCAGAGTGACATGAAGTGCCCGGGTGGGGGTGCCGTGAGAGTCCCTGCCACTCCCAGCACGCTGCAGCAATGGGCTAGATTACGAAAGGGTAAAGCCTGAAGTGATTTAAGACGTGTAACTTGATTTTAAAATGTCCACGCTAGTGGGATTTGTGTTGATTTACCTCCCTGCGTTTCTAAACTGAGTTAAGTGGCTGCACAAATGGTCCAGAGATGTCCCCTAAAAGGGGCTCCCAGGAGATGCAGCGATGAGAGAAACCCATCGAGCCTGTCTGCGTGGATGCGCTTCTTGTCTCCAAGCAGGTGAAGGAATCAATATGAAACTAAGTGAATTAATCTGTACCTGGAATGCTTTAGCAAATAACAAGGGTTTCAGAAAATTCAGTCCCCGGTTCATTGGTTCTTCCAGAAATTCTCATCTAAACTGGTAAGAAACAAATAAAACTCTCAATTCACTTCTAGATCAGCCTGGTTTTGTGAAACCACCTCTTGTGTTACAAACACAGGCAGCTGAGCTGGTAGCAGGTCTAGTGTCAGGGGTGGTTGGATTAATCGATGACAAAACCAGACGAGACCGCTGTGATTTTCACTTCTGATCCCCTGGATAACCCAAGCCATAAGGCTTCTCAGAACTGATTCCTTCTAAAACTAGAGCAGATATTTTAGGAAAAGAAAAACAGGTACAAATTTCCGATGAAACAGAAAACTTCATGTTTCTCGGCGCACTGTTGTGAGTGGTTAATTGCTCTCACTGCTGAAAATGTGGTTTATGTCTACTCTGAGTTGACCTACCTTCAGTATGTCTCTGCTGGTTTGTATTACCATGGTGGTTTGCTGGACTGAAATCAGCCTTTTTCTTGTATTTATGTTTCTTTCCACCAGAGTGTTCAAGTCCCCCGTCACCTTTCCCTTTGTTGGACAATGCAAACTGTCTCCTCCAGTCTGCGGTGGGTGGATAACAACGTCTTCCCTGAACTACCAGTGTCACAACTGGAAACTGGAGGAGGAGCACCTTTCTTCTTGTCTCAAACAGCCCTCTTTTTATACACCCAAAGATGACATTTCCCTTCTTTGGCGCTTGTCTGATGGTCCCCACAGCTTCACACGTGTTTCAGAGTCGTCAGTTCCCAGGATACGGCCTCAGTGCTACATGGGTCCTACTAAAACACATTGCTTGTTTTCATGCAGGTTACTAATGGGATCTAAATCATTCTGCACTGGTGAGCTGCCTTTTATTTCAGTTATCTCTTCTTCCAATTTTGACCTCATCTCAAAGATAGGTCTGTGACAACTCCAGGACTCCATTAGAAGCATGTCTACTCACTGATGAACACCCATTGAAAACTGGATACTACAGCAGTTTCTTACCCATTTCAGAGGTGCCTAATTGGTTTTCTCTCATTCCAGCCTTGTATGAGGAGTTATTCATGGCCAAGGCAACACTGTCACAGGGCCGCAGGGTGATTCAGGCTGGAAGGGACCTTAGGAGGTCATCTCATCCAACCTGCTCCTCAAAGCAGGGTCAGCCATGAGATCGGACCAGGATTCTCAGGCCTTTCCAGAAGTTTATCACAGCAGTACTATTACATTTATCAACACATCTTTTAATCTTCCTAGAAAAAAAAAAAATAGAAAAAAAGAAAAATCTAATTAGACAAGAACCATATTCTATAAGCCCGTGTTGATTGACACTACTTACATTAATCCCTTTAATTCTTTACTAATTACATGCCCTATCAGCAATTCCATTATTTTGTCTAGGATTAATGTCAGCAGAAAAATCCGTGGTTATGCGAGCCACCTTGTTTATCCCTTAAAAAAGAATGGCGCAAAACTAAACTTCTTCCACACAGCTGTACCTTGCTGGTATTTATTATCTCTAATTAAGAGCTGCTATACAATAGTCTTTCAATATAAAAGGTGTTTTATTGCTAAAGAACATGATCACACAATCTCCCTTTTCCCCGTAAGAAACAGAAATATTTATTGAACTCTTCAAAATTCTGTACAACATTACTAACAATGCTATCATTTTCATGTAGCACTGATCTATTGTAAACATAATTATATCACTCAAGAAAGAGAGCTGCATTTCTACAGGGATTTCATTTTGAAAGCCATATGTTGGAGCCTTGTGCTGCAAATACTAAAAATGTGCTCCGAATTCCTAAAATTATACTTGAAAATATCCAGACACAAAACCAATCGTATCTACCATAGAAGAAATTCTATATTAGGGCTCATTTTTACAGATCAAGGGGAACTGATGACAGAATGTAAAAATATAGTAGCAGCTTAGGTACAAGAGAATGATTTGATTACATTTGTTATGTGCAAATAGAATAAAGCCCAAACGAGTAATGTATCTACTTGATGACTTAAAACGCCAGCTTAACAAAGCTGAAAATAATTACAAAGCAAAACAATTGGGAGAAAGAATTTGAACAGGAATCTGCGAGTGATAATTGGGAACTGTTCAAGCCCATTTTACTGCCTACGCAGAGGAACCACAATCCCACGGAGAAGAAAGAAGGCTGTGCTGGCTAAAAGCTGCTCTAGCTTGGAGGACAAGTGAAAGCCAAATCATAAAGTGAAAAAGAAATGGGCAATTCTTCCCCATGGAAGACAAGAAACATCAATGGCAATCAATGTAAGTCAGCAGCAAGGAATTCCACAAAACTGGTAAGGGATGTCATGCACGGACTGAAGGAAAATGAAGATACTGGGGACAAAAGAGGAAATGAAGGTTTTGACTTCAGTGTGCAGAAGGTCCAAGATTCAGATCAGTCAGCAGCAAACACCCTCAGTGGGAAACACACATGAAACCTTCTGCTGGCACACTCCGTTCTGCTGTTGCCGGATCAGGTCGCCCCAATAATGCCCTCTCATGCTGGAGGCATCGCTGTCTGCAACACAGACATTATCTCAAAATGCAAAAGGAGTGGCAAGCTGCCCCAAATGGGCTTGAAGACCACGTGTTTCCGCAGCTGGCCACCCTTCCGGGCTGTCGCGGCACGGAGAAGGCAACAGGCGGGCAGGAACAGGACCACAAGCAGAGGCAGAACTGAAGGAGGAATGAGGCATCACAGCATGCTATTCCAGACAGGTCACTTGTGGTGGCTATGGCACGCATTGGATGCCTCTGCATTGTTAGCAGCAAGACACTGGAGTAGGGTTTTGCCCAACCAAAAACTGCTAGACATGTTCTAGTGTTACAAAAATACCATCAGTGCCTTTAGCTCTTTTCAACTAACCTTTGACCTGTGTCTGCACCAGTGACAGATAACAACACACAAGGATGTTTGTTCATCCAACCCATCTCCAAAAAAATCAAAGAACCAAGGAGTTCCACAGAGCTAGTCCAAGGCTTCAGAACAATAGCACATAGTCAGCAGAGCCATTCCCAAAACAATCATTCCAGGCAACAACATTCACAGCAGGCAGCATGTGAATGCTCCAAAGCCTCTCCAAAACACCAGCCACCATCTACCCAAACATCGAAGTACACAATGACGGTAAGATCTCAGTATTGAGTACAGTGGGTGGCAGGGAAGCAGCAAAGACCTCTTTGAGAACAAAAGCAGTTACAAATGTCAGGAGTCAGTAGACAGTCCCAGAGAGACGCAGAATGGCCAAAGGTCCAACACAAAATACTGAAGTGCATATCTGCATTCAGTTTCTCCCAGCATCATGTGTGGAGCCTGAGCCAGTTCTCAGCTAGCAAGGTTAGGAGGCAACTTTTTGGGGCAGGTCATCTGCTCTGGGGTCTCTTCTGCCTTGCTCACAGCAGAGAAGACAATGGCTTAACCAAACCCCAAAAGGCTTGTCCAACAAGGGTACCACCAAAAATAAAAAGAAAAAAAAAAGAGAACCCATGGTCCTAGTGAAGCAGCCCTAAAGCTATGTTAATCTTCTGTCAAGTGCTCCCCCAAACCTAAGGGTACTGCTGAGCTCTCCAACAAGCAGATGAGACGCAACAGAACAGCCGTTAGGCTGCTCAGGTTTGTACGACTGAGCCTAGAGAGGCCACGCAAAGACTTTCCTGTATGTTCTCCCACCAACCCAGAATACACAGGATGATCTGCTTTAACACAGTGAAGCAGGAGAGACACAAAAGTGTGCCAACTGCTCTCCACAGACCCAGCAAACAACTTCCTCATGGCTGAGGAGATGCTGCTGTGGTAACAGCTTCCTTGCAAAGCAAGGTTTTCAAGGGAAGGCCCTTAAGGGTTAAATTCCCTCCTGCTCTCCTCCTCTTCTCCACCCACCTCCCTCCTCCCCGCTCCAGCAAAGGATCCTTGTGAAAGAATCTGTATTCGATATGCACCAAGAGAGGCTCTGGTCTGGGCTTTTTAATAAAGAGCAATTCCTTTGCATTCTCAGGTGTCCCTTAAAATCAAGCTCTGATATTTCTGCTGCATTATTACCATGGTCTGTAGATGTCTTCAGACTCAGAGAAGCCATTTGCTCTGCAGGTATGCTTTGCCCCTGCAGTGCCGAACAGTTTCTCTCTGTTAAGAAAAGCCCCTCTAGAGAAATTGGTACTTGGAGCCAATTAATGGACCTCTTCCACCTTCTGTCTTGCCAGTTTTTCTTGGCAACAACATCCAATCCCTGTGGCTGAGACACCGGTCGTTACAGCGTGCCATTAAAAAGTGAAACTGGGGAAATAGTGTGTGTAACCTCAGCAAATGGAGGTGCCTAAAAGATTGCTGGTCTTACTTTTTTCTAACCTGTGTGCCATTCTTAATGATGCACTTCATGATTCAACTTTGGCGGCGCCACTAATTAACCTGGACAGCATAAGAGCCGCATGGCACAGAGATAAATTTAAGATGAGCAAAATCCCCATAATTACAAGCAGGGGAGAAAGGTGTTCCTGGAACCAGGAGGAAATGGGAGTGAATACCTACCTCCCAAAGGTGCAACTGCTCAGCAACACCTCTGACCACAGGGTCAGCTCCAGATAACCACATAAAACTCGGACTTTAACAACCATCTGAGATGTGGGCTGAGAAAGAGCCATTCTGTACAGCTCAAAGGGAAGGTTCAAGCTCTTCAGTGTCTCAACCAAATCCTCACAGTCCTTGGGCTGAGAAGAAAAGACTGCACTGAACTCTAAATTACTCTCTAGAAAACCCCTTCTATTTCTCAGACAGAATGAAGTGAGGGGGGGAATTTAGGTCCAAATTCAGTTTAAATGCAGTGCTTGGAATCAAGGGATAACGTTTGGGTTCAGATTGACAGATTCTTGTCTCTTCAGATATGACAGGCTGACCTCCTGCATCATCCAGGCCACAGAACTGCAATTAAAAAAAAAAGTAAATGTGTATCAAGCCCCTTTACTTCTGTTTGAGCTACAGACTATTTCTGAGGAAGACACGCATTCTCGATTTGAGGAGATCAAACCATGGAGAATCCATCACATACCCCGCTAAACTGTTCCAGAGGTTAATTACCCTCACTGTTAAAAATTTGTACCTTATTTTCAATTTGAATTTTTCTGGCTTCAGTTTCCAGCCATTGGACCTTGTCATGCCTTTGAGTGCTCAATTAAAGAACGCTAAAGCATCAGATACCATTTCCATCTGTCAGTGCTTAAACACAGAAATCTCAGTAGCTGGTTCTTATGAGGTTTTTGGCAGGATCTGAATATCAACAGTAACTTTTCTGTCTGTCTTCAGACCTGACTTGGAAGCCAAGTCAAAGGGGTGAATGTAATTAATTTTTAATAATTAGTGATACTTGAGGAAGCTGGGCAATAAATAGATCTGATTGGAAAAACTCTAATGAATCTTGTTTTTATCAGAACGCATCGTTTTCTCCCCAGTGAAATGTTTCACTGGACAAGTTCAGCTTTCAAGGATGGCAGCGAAGGCTTCGTTCCACCCTGTGAGCTGAGCAGGTTCTGCCCCTCCGTGCGCCTGGAGCCTGGACCATCACAGCTCTCACCCTCAGCATCTCAGCGAGCTGGCCACGTGATGTGTCTGGGACGGTACAGGGTCACAGCAAAATGAAACTGCAGTTCCCCTGGGAGCTGCATGACGACCGAACCAGCCATCCCCACTGCGACAGCAGTGCTGTGCCCCCAAACAGCTCTGGAATGAACCCAAACACATCCCAGGAGAGTGTTGGAAGGCTTTCCTCCTCCCACCTCCCTCCTTCCTCTGTAATGGTGCAAATCAAGTTTTTGGCAAGCAACTGGCAAAAATAAACTACATGTTCAAAGGAGTATCAAGTGACATCACACCCCAATGCTATGAGACAGGCACGCTCCCTCCATTCCTAATCAGTATCTGCCCACATGAAGACATGGTGATGCTTCCACTAACAGGACTTTTTCTCTCTCTAAAGAGCCACTAACAGGTTTTAGACAACAACAAACAGTGTCAAAGGAGACATGGAAAAGACTCATGAATTCAGACTGCCTGCATTTGAATGGATGAAGCAGTCAATGACTGCTTCTGAGTGACCTTTAGATTGATGGGTGGGAAAACAGGGACTTGCGATGGAACCAGAGTTGCAATCTCATTTGTAGAGCTACTGCCACATCTCCTGGAAGCGAGATGCTACTTCATTGCTACTCTGACACACTGCTCATGAGCCACATATTTGGATGAACATTGCTTCCTGCAGAGTGGCACTTGCACATTGAGGAAATGGTGCCATATTCTGCTGCTGAATTAATTTATCATACGATCGCTCCCAGGGAAAAGCGCCAGCACCAAAAGGTGTTTCTGGCCTGAAAACTCCCTCAGCGTCCCTTTCACAGCCCCACTAACATTGGGGCTGCAGGCTCACCTAGCCACCAAAACAGTCCAAAGAGCGCCTTACAGTCTCTCTCACCATCTACTGGCGTCCAGCCCCTGCTCCAGGTAAAAGGTGCCAGGACTGAAGGGGGTTCCTGGCCTGAAATCCCCCTCAGCAGCCCTTTCACAGTCCCCTAACATTGGGGCTCAGGGATTGCCTCATCACATAGCAGTTCCTTATGTCTCTCTCTGTCCAACAGCCCTGTCCAGACAGGAATGAACTTAAATGAGGGAGCCCAATAGACAGCCACAGGAAGAAGGACTTTGGAAGAGCAATGGGGTGCAGAGCAGAAGGACACACTCAAGACAGAGACAGGTTGCTGGATAGACAGGGAGGTAGGAATGCATTTTTCACAAGCAAAGTAGGAAAAAGTAAATAATAACAGGTGGAGTACCAGAACGGGAGGGGCATAGAAAAGTGGAAGGTGACAGGACAGCACTTCCAGAAGAGTGGAATCTAAAATCTTCGGGGATCCAGACAGCCTGAAAGGGAAGTGGAGGCAGGGACAGGCAGGAGGCAGGCAGAGAGCTGCACCCAGAGCTGCCCTGGCCCTTCCCCACCTGCCCCCTTTTTAAAATGTGGGCCCAGTCCCATCCTCACGGGACCCACCCAGGCTGCCCAGCCCCAGCACACAGCTGGGAAGGTTTGTTTCTTCATGCGTGTATGAAATCCCAGCCATCCAGAAGATGCTTCTGGACGGAAACCTCCCACAGCAGCCCTTGCACAGCCCCGCTGACACTGGGGCTGTGGGCTCGCCTAGCTGCTGAACAGCCCTAACAGCACCCTGCTGTCTCGCTCGCTGTGTACCGGAGTCCAGCCTCAAAATTGTAAACACCCAGAGCACTCGAATACGCCTGGAGCCCAGTAATTTTGGCTTGCTTTCCCAAGGGATATTCCCTCCATGTATGCAGCCTCCACTATGATCAGTGAAAAGAGGAACCAAGTCTGTCTCATACACAAGTATTTATTTGCCGGCCTCTCAGCAAATGGTCAGTTTGGGTTTTTCATAGATTCAATAGAATGGTTTGGTTGGAAGGGACCTCACAGCCCACCCAGTCCCACCCCCTGCCATGGGCAGGGACACCCCCCACCAGCCCAGGCTGCCCAGAGCCCCATCCAACCTGGCCTTGGGCACTGCCAGGGAGCCAGGGGCAGCCACAGCTTCTCGGGGCACCCTGTGCCAGGGCCTCAGCACCCTCCCAGGGAAGGATTGCTGCCTCCCAGCTCAGCTCCAGCTCCCCTCTGTCAGTTCAAACCCATTACCCCTTGTCCTATTGCTTCAGCTTGAACTATGACTTCCCTCATTGCTTTTTTTATTCAGCCCAAAAGCACAAGAAGATACTACCACAAAGATCCAAACTCACAGGTGAAACTACATGCAAGAGTTTACAGCCAAGAGCCACCGGACTGGGATATATATTGCAGTAAATCCTCAAGGTCTGTCCAATTCAGCTACAGACTCTTTTTTGTCACAGTAAGCGTTCAGAAAATGAAAACAGGTTACAAAGGTCTATTCTCTTCTAAAAAACACTAAATGCTTACCTGAGGGAGGCTGATTCCCACATCTGACATCTGCTTCCACAAAGCCAGATCCAAAATGTCACAGGGAAGAGGCTTGGGCAGGAACCGAGAGGCATTTCAGAGGATGATGCTATTCATTAAGAGTCCTGATGCAAAACCAGAGACACCCCTAAATGGGAAAGACCTCATAGGTGTCCCCCCACCCTTCCTCTGGCCTCCACAGGACTATTCCCAAACTTTCAGCTGCCCACAACGGCTTAAAATACCCTCGGGTGGGGAAGCCCCCTGCTACAAAAGGCAGTTCTGTGAAGCAAGGGAACACCAACGCCCCCTTTCCCTGACTCACCCCTGGGAAAACCCAAACCACCTTTGCCCGCTGCATGCTGGTACCTCTCCCAAAGTCAGATTTCCCAAGCTCATGGGCAAGGAATCAGGCAGCAGGAGGTCGAGCTCATTTCTCACATTCTTCAGGTCATCTTTCCCAAAGATTCCTGTTACTGAGCCTATTTTTGGCCCCATAACCATGGCCAACTTATTCTTCCTATTATCAGGAGGAAATAGTGATAGTTTTTATTGTATCTACCTGTCTCAGATTTATTGTACCCAGACGGATGAATCCAGGCTGTGTTTTCTATTAAGAAGTATCTTTATTTTATCATCGGTAAGAGAGATATGCAGGTCCTGAAGGCTGTTCAGCCCAACCATCAGCCACATAATACTTTTCTTTGCTAAAGAAAACTGCAGGAGTTACTAAGGCCCTAAATTAGCAAAACTCCTAAGTATAAAAGTTATTTAAAAATACATGCTTAATTCCCATTTAGATCATGGGAAATTACAGCTCAATTCCAGCAGGCACCTACAGTTCTTTATACATGCATTTATAAACACACAGTGACACGTTAGCTGAGTAAGTACACCTCAAAGCACGTGCTTCAATATATTGCTGAGTCAAAGCTCCAACACTCTCCTACCGATCCTGCAGCAAAACATAACAACGTTATTGGAAATACTATTAGCAGTGACCACGCCTCAACAAAATGTAGTTTTACTGCTAGGAAATGTCCGGTGTTATCTATCCTAATCAAAACATCGGTGGCTGCTAAATGACAAGACCTGCATTTGATCTCGCCTTTATACAGCCATCGCAGGGACACAAGCTCATAAACAAGTGAGGAAACACATTTAACCAACAACCCACAACTTACTTTCAACAAGCTTACCGATGTCAGCACATGCGATAAAATTAGCCTGTTGGAGTCTGCGATTTTCGCATGATTATCTGCTAATTACATGCTGTAAGCTGAGAGGGGTGGGCTTAGCAGCTCGCCGGGGGCTGCTGGCTGCTTGTCTTCCCACAAAACTTGCTCACACAGCATCTAAAAATAACTTTATAGGCAAGTCTTCTTCTGAAGGGAGAGGCGGGGCAAAACAAAAGAGCATAGACAGCTTAACCTCTTCACGCCCAAACACCCACGCTCACAGCCAGGTATCCAGCGCCCACATCAGTGGAACCAAATCCTTTGGCTCCTTTTCATCAAGGGGCCAAGGCCTAATCCCTATTCTTTGTCTCATTTTCTCCAGATTCAGCTTCCTGCATCTTCATCTCTGCCCTATCCCTTTAATATCAAGCACACGACCATCGCCTCCCTTCCACAAGCTGGATGCTTTCAATCCCCCACGGAGCTTTTGGGCTCTGCTACAAGGTCCCTGCTGAGTGGGAACACCCTGGTTTCACGCACAGAGACAGGCTGCCGGCTGACAGCAGGTTACCTTGCGCAGAGAACACGAGCGGACCTTTACCCAGCAGCTTTCCTGCATCTGATCTTCTCTGCCCTGCTTCCCCTTCCCCAGCAGCACCTGCTGATTTCCACAGAACCTCAGACTGGTTTGGGTTGGAAGGGACCTCAAAGCCCATCTAGTTCGCACCCCCTGCCATGGGCAGGGACACCCTCCATCGGCCCAGGGTGCCCAAAGCCCCATCCAACCTGGCGTTAAAACTCTTCCACCCAGCTCTGATTTTATGCAGACGACACGCTCATCCTCATTCTTTTCAAAGGATGCAAGTTACCCGCGTCCTGGAGTATGTGTAGAAAAACACAACGATGGTCATTGTCACAGGCGTATGACAAGCGCGTGATCATTTTCAGTAGTTATCTTGATGGAGAAAATCTATCAAGAGTGAAATAAGCTAAGTGGATGAAACACAAGCAAAATTTTATCCATTAAGCAATGCTGTTAGGTTACAGACCGAAGGAGGTTATTGATTCAAGGAGCACAGCGTGAGCCGCTAAATACTTCGGAGCATCAAAGACCCACTGCAGTCAGTTACCACTCATAGTCACTGGAGCTTCACCTTAGGAAAGGATGTGTTTTTCCAACATCAGTGATTTGGGGAAAAAACCCTATACTGTTGGTGCTAAATGTGATAGAGCACATAGAAGGACTACGGACAAGTGATTGGAGAGGGAACACTGAAGCTTCTCAATGAACTAATTACACTGCTAATGATAAGCAGACCAGGAAGAAGCACAGAAACCCAAATACAGACTGCACGCAAGGCTTGCTCTTCCATGAAGGCTGAATTTATGGGTTTTAATATAAAATGCAAGAGACCAAGCTTACCCACTTCTTGGATAATCAATTGGTCATGTTTTTCATTACAAGTTTGTCTCCATATTCAATCGGATGAACTTTTACACTAGACTAAAGGCAACCAACAACATTCACCAGTGTTACACTTGAAGACTCCTTGAGACAGCAGGTGGGTGACAAAAAAAAAAAACACAGGTAAAAAGCATACTGACAATTAGGATCAAAATGGCAGGTTTCAAAAAATAAAGGCAAACTCCTATGAGCAGCAGCAGAGAAGCAGTGTCAGAGGCAAAGGCTGTAGTTAAACTTCATTAATGATCTTAAACTTTCCAAATTACTTCATATTGCCATGCAGAGAAGATGTGTTTTTTTAAAGGCTTGATTTTTAGAGGTTGCTGAAAAGGAGATGAAGACATTCACACCTCTCACACCTCTTCTGCCTTTCACCCAGAATGAAGACATGAGCCAGGGCGATTACGTATCAGCCACACTTGCAAGTCTCCTGACGCTTGCCCATCATTTTGCTTCCACTTGCAGACGAGGCTAAGCGTGTTTCCCCAAACAAAACTCAGTATCTCCTGACGGAAAAGCAGAATATTGCTGGCAGAAGGGAGACGTTTTGCATGACCACTTCCCTTTTTCCACATCAACCCTGTATAGTTCCTATGTGGATAGAATTAAATTATTTTTAAAGCTCATTTTTCTTCCAATAGTATCACCACTATTTTCCACTAGAAGCAAATGCACATAAACACAAGTTCCCCAAGTTCAAGCTGATTTAACACATCCCCCCTGTTCTCTGATCCTATTGTTCCTTGGCCAGGCTGGCTAACATCAGCTTTCACGAGGCAGAAGCAGCTGCCCCCTCCCCACGGCGTGGGATCTGCTGGGAGCTTTGCCTTCAAAGCGGCTGGTTTGTATTCTTTTTAATTCGCAAACGCTAAAAATGAATTGGGGAACTAGGACAGCTGCTGGAGGCTGTTGCGAGGTGGTAATTTAGGAGGGTTTATGAAGCCAGGAACCCTGCCTTTTACAGAAAACACTGTATTCCCCAGAGACATTTCAAAATAATAGGATAGGATATAGCTCTAGTATTTGCTCATGTAAATTGTTTTTCTTCACCTTTTTTTTTTTTATTCTCTTGGCTGATGCAAAGGATTAAAAGTATCAGCATGGGGAAACCATGCAGACAAACCCTCAATAACCCATTTTTACCCAACCTGCATATCATCACGCCTTCAGTCTGAGAGCTCAGAGATGGAAACCAACGGGCGCTGCTGTGACCTGAACTGACTGCAACATGAAATGTCACAAAACAAGGAGCCAGCTTTTACATTTTATCCTCTGATTGATATTGGGATTGGTATTTGGACTATCAGCATTGGGTTCTTCCCTAGCCACCTGGTTTGAGCGGGGATTGTGGTACGTACGGTGCGTGCAGACAGTCCAATGTGAACACGTGTGTGCAACCACGCAAGTCAGTCTGTGTCCTCCTGAACGCCTTCACATCTGGCCCAGGCTGCAGACATGCATGTGCAGCTCCACGCGTGCTCTTGCACCGGTGAGCAGCGACACAACTCACACTATCACTTACGCACGTCTTGCATGGCTGCACGTAACACGTATCTGCCGCGGGAGGCTGAATGGGAGTTAATTTTCTGGGCAAACATCTTAGTGGAAAAGGAAAACTCCTGGTGGATACGGTTGAGCTGCTCTTTCAACTTCACCTCCCACAGCCTGGCCCAGCTGCCTCCTTCCGCCCCGCTGCCTGCGGGATCCAGCAGACTTGCAGCTGACATGATTTCTGTTCCGTACCCAAGAGGCGAGAGAGGGCAGGCGGGTCTCAGCACCACCACATCGCTGCTGGGTGTTTTGCCGTTAGAGCAGCAGCACTGCGGGTTTTGTAGTGGCTGCCATGTAGCAGCTCTCTTTAATAAACAAAAGAAAAAAGGAAAAAAAAAAGAGACTTAAAAAACCAGGGGTGTAAAGGCTCTGGCTTCTCCTAGGGCACAAAAAATGTGAGGTCACGGGTTTCTGACACAATCCATTTTCTGCCCAGCAGGGAGGCACGAGAGTGCTGAACAACAGATACAGTGGATTAGAAAAAAAACATATTTTGTTGACAACAAAATGTTTCATCTAAATGCTTGATCTTAGCCAGCCTGGGTTTAACTGAGGATTTGCCATAATCTAGACAGGATTCCCACATTCTTCCAGAAGCTCTAGGTTTGGAGCAACACTATGCAGTGGTATACCATGGGCTGAACGCTTTCCATGTCCTTAGCTCTGAGTAAGACCCATCAAAGCAATAGGCCAAGGTCTTGTCCAAGCCCAGCATAACACCAGTCATGCTCTGTGCCTTTCAAGGCAGCCCTGCACCTGAGCTCTGAGAGCGCAGCTCAAGACCTCAGACTGCCAGACAAAGAGTCATCGAAACTGAATTTGTCACAGACACTGCTACTACTATGAAGAAGGTCACTCTTCCTGAGAACCTCCAAGATCCAGGATTAATTATGAGTCATAAATGCTCTGTTCATATATCCAGAATAGAATAGACCAAATTTGGACTGAAAAAATGCTTAAGGAACTCCATAAACACTCTCCCCACAGGAGCTGGTTGATAATCAAGGAGACAACTTGTAGAGTCCTTCATTGACCTCCTAACGTGGCTGTTGGTCCCAACTGTTTGATACTACCCCTTTCCAGGGAAGCACTTGTTTTCCTGCCACAACTGACTGTGTATGATGTGCATAACACAATCGTTCATCACCAAAGCATTCCTCATCTGCGTGGCCTTTCTGCAACATGCCAAAACAATTGTCCATCTGTTGGCAATTTCACAACACACAGAGCACGGACTGCACTCGATTTTCTTCTTTACATCACTCAGCTATCAATACTCAAAGTTCCTCTTCCCTCAAAACAAGTGTTTCATTTTATTAAAAAAGACCAAGCCAACCTATTGATGGGTTGGTACCAATTCCACAGAACAATTTGATACATGTACAAATTTAAACTTCCATTAATCAATACTTACTCATAGATGAAATGAAGGAGCAGCCTTCTAGGCACATGTTTAGCGTCAATTCATGACTGCAAGCTAAATATACCTCCCACGGCTCCAAAACCTCAAACAAAGAGCTCCTGTTCACTCGAGATGCACAGCCAGGGTCAGGAAAAGGTTATGAGTTATCCCTATCTCAAGGTTACTTCCACAGTACATAAACTCCAAGATCAAGTTGCAGAGTCTGCAGCAATTGCTCACTCAAAGTCAATCACCTTCAGGGGAGACCAAGTAAAAGCAGAGGCCTTTGGGTCCGGCCGGCTTCCAGGAGTGAGCTTTGGTGTTTTATCAGCTTTCCGTCCCCAGGGACCCTCCTCAGATGTCAGCGCTTCTACTGCCAGGCCTGGGAACCAGATTTGGAACAACAGGACTTGTACAATTTCTTGACTTATTCTGAAGTGACTTCACATTCAACAGCACAGAAGTGGGGTGAGGTCGGAAGAGAGGTGAGGGAGTCCTGTGAAGGGCTAAGTGCCTAGACACAAAACAAGCTGTTATTTCACCTTGAGAGGCATCTCTGGCCAAAGGTGCTGTAGGGCACCAGGACCACAGTTCATAGGACTTCTCTGTGGTGGCCTGTCATCTCATTTAAAAATCAGCAAGCAACAAAGTATGCTCAGCTTATCCTTCACTCCAAAGGCTCAGTGGTGAAGAACAATGTTGTCTTACAGAAGAACGGTCAGGAAAACAAAAGGCCTGAATTCTCCATGATTTTCACCTGTATTAAAAAAAAAATCAAACCACACCATATTTACCCCCCCAAAATATATAGCCTAACAATGAGAAAGGATAAAAGATATGAACTACTGCTATTGAAGGCACTTAAATCTGTGCACTCAGTGAGGCAAATACTGAGACTTCAACTTGCAAGTACATTTTGCAAACATGAAGTTTCCCTCTTAGGAGCACCCTCCGAGTTCTCGTTTCCTTTAACGGGATTTCTTCTGAAGAATAGGCACGATTGCACCGCCCAGTTTCACAGTCCGAACACCTGATGGCCGAGCGGTATTTTGAAGATGACAATCAGTCTTTACACTTAAAAACTGAACTGCTCACTGCCTCTCCAGAGGGCAAAGCATGCATTGGGAAGAAGCGCCCACCCCTTCCTGCTGCAGATTTCTCTTAGCAGCACTGAGTCCTGGCAAATTTCTAGCCTGTCTCACAGGGGAATTGCAAGGCTCAGGTCTGTATTATTTGCAAAGTGGTTTGAAACCGCTCTATGAAAGCTTTATATAAATGCAAAGTATTATTATTGTATCACTTCTCCTAAGCTTTCACCCAGACTGTGGGGCTCTCCACTTCTGGCACGCATGCGTCAGAGGAAGAAATCTTTTTTCCCTTACTAAATTGCTTTAACTTTCTTGCTTGAACAAACATTCATCAGCTTTCGTGTGGTTGTAGGAAGTGCCCAACAATATCCCTGCTGCTGCAGCCAGTGAAGCCCCCCGGCTGCCCCCTAGTCCCCTCCCAGGGCCAGGGAGGCGAAGAGCTCCTGCTAATGCAGCGTTTCATCCCACGGCAGAAAACAAAAGCACCGAGCCCCCGCACCCAACGCTCCACCTGCCGAAACGCTTCGTGTGCCCCCGGCGTGAGCAGCGATTCCCTGGCAAAGCCAGAGGAGCTACCGCAGGGCAAGCATCAGCTGGAGCTTCCTCCTGCCCCATGAAATGCTTTTCCCTTTTATTCTTTCCCTCTCCTTTTTCAGTGGTAGGTGGGAAAACAGAAGAGCAATCTCGCGTCGACATCAGAAGCCATCAATCATCCTCTAAAAACAGCTGAATAATAGAACAAAAAAGAGAAAGAGCGACAGATAAGGGTTGGGGTGGGTCCTCGGGTATGGAAATGCTTGTCCTGGTGAAATATACTGCAAATTAGTCTGAGACAGGGGAATTTGGAGCCAGCAAGGTCCCCAAAGCTCGCTTAATATCAACTCCAGAAACATTACACTAATGTATTTTTAAATATGATTTACAGGACGCTCTATCTGAGATCATCGAATGGATGGAGGAAAATGAAGAGCTGGCCTGGCACGAGTAACGTGCCCTGGGGAGGCAGACGCTGCCTCCCTGCTGCAGGGGGCAAACCAGGGTGGGAAAGAAAGAAAAGCACTGAAAGGGCAGCACAGCTTGAGGGTGGGCAGCTGCCCCCTGCACTTTGGAAATGCCTCTCAAAGTACCCAATTTTCTTTGCAAATCAGAGCAGCAGGGATTTAGGCACATGCTTGCCATCACCAAAAGCAATTTGAACATTTAGAAACCTGCAGCCCATCGTGTTCAAACGGCTTGGACCCCCCCACACACAGCCTAACCCCAAGGGACAAAGTCCCAAACCTCTTTTGGGGTGTGTGAGGCTGAACCACAGCCACCTCTATGAAGGGATGCAGTTGCCCGTGTGCCTCTGTGCTCCTTGAAGAAAGCAGCCTCTTCCCAGGACATGTCATCCTAAATACATTAAATAATTAGGATGAATCTGAGGTGATTCAAATGGGGAAGACGAAGCCCATCCACAGGGACCCCTCAGTTGTACAGACTCCTCTGAAAATGTCTCTGTGATGGGCTGTATCCACTCATCAGGATGGAGGAGAAATCCCCTCCTAGCAGCACAAGGTGCTCCTTCCATCAGCATTAGCAGAGGTTTTCAAATGGAGAGCAAACAAGCTGCTCCCCACCACGTCGTCCAGCCAACGGTGACACAAGACTTGTCAGCAGAGCAGTGTGGAGCGAGGGTGTCCGGCCCGCTGCCCCCCACGCTAAGGACAAACAGACAGCTCCGACTGCGGAGGGAGAGGTTCCGCAAAGCACTTCAGCATACGCTTAAGCTTCATCGTGTTAGGAACTGTCCCCTAGCCAGCAAAATCTTACACCCGGGGAGCAATGGAGACACTGGCAAGGGACTGGAATTAAGCACGGTTTGGTGAACTTGGCCGGGGTGCTGTCATTCCAGTAATTTTCACCTGCCCAGACTTCTTTCAATAGCTCATTTTTAATTAAAATGTCCTTCAAGAAAGAAAATAAATACTTGCTCAGCTTAATGCTCTGTTTCTAATCTTGGTCGATTAGAGGATAACTGAATAAAACAAACACAAATAACTCCACTGTAACAATCTCCTATATCATCACTGTGTGATTCTGACAATGTATTTCACATTATTAACACTCGTTGCAGTGCTATTCATCATCATCTTCAGTGTCAAGATACTTCAAGAGGCAAGTGAGCTTTTAATGAGCTCTCAGACCAAAACAGGAAAGGCAAAATATATCCAGTGCATGCTACTGTAATGATCACCTAATTCATTTTATTGTATCTGCTGTTATGATTTATGAATTAGGTAGAAAGATCAGAGACATTAGAAAAACGCTCATGTACACGATATCCAAAATAAGACAAATATGCATTTATATTTATTGAATAAATATACACCTGGATTTTATATATCACATTGCATCTTCACGCTGGCATTTGTTTTTCCTTATAAACCCATGATGTTCTCAGTGCACAAGTTGCTATGTAATTATGGATTTGTCATATTGATTTAAACTCCTACAGCCCACGGGTCCGCCCGCTCGCCTTTGTGTTTTATACCAACACAAAGAAAACAGCTCAGAAAGGTGGTCCTCTGGCCCCGGGGTATTAATGAGTTGTTCCTTACGGGCTCTGCCTCTCTCCCTCGCTGACCCCGGCTCACACCCCCCGAGCTGAAATGATTTCCATCTGTCAGCTGCGCAGGGGACAAGAGGCGCTGGACGTTTCACAAATGCAAGTGACCCCTCTAACCCTCTCGGTGGAAGCACTTAAAACTTGCTCTCACTTTTTTATTTATCCTGCAGTCATATCCCATGAATAAAAGGGAACAATTTCCTTTCCAGGGCAATGACTACCTTTAGTTAGGTGGATATTCCCTGCAGATGCCTGTTGCAGGGTTTAAGAAGTGATTGGTGATTTCTCAGTGTCCTTCTGGAGACCCTGCAAAGAGCCTGGAGCTGCAGTGCGACACCGCGTCGCGCTCTTTGTACCACGGCTCAGGAATTCATCACAAGGAATAAAACAAAGAGCCAAAGTCTTAGTTTGACACATATCTGAATTAAAATCTTGCCATTTAAAGGGGGGAAAAAAAAACCAAAGCAGAAGCTTCACGGAGATGCTGGAGTACAGAGGCTAGACGTGTTATACCTTGTACGTGTGCTGGGCAGGAGCCGGTGGAAGGGCAGGGAGCAGACCGGGGCACACATGCTGCAGGCAGCATTAGCCTGAAAAACCAATTCCCGGTGCCAGGAAACCTGCCCCTGCGTCCCCGAGAGCAAAAGCAGAGGAATGGACACCCCCGAGCTCCCTCTGGAGAGACCGTCCTCAACAAATGACCTTCTGCAACTCCTGAAAACCTCCACTCAAACCATGCCAAAGCCCCACACAGTTGCCTGCCCCATCAGCTGCACCACCCCGGCCAGCCCGGGGGGACACGGGTGTCATCTCTTCCCAGGCATTAGCAGGGGTAACACCAAGGGGTGTTACCACCCAACACCAAGGGGTGGCTTGTTTCAACGCTCTCCCTCTCCCGGCTGTGCGCAGGGGTTAGTGCTCGTGTGGTGATGGGAAGGGGGGACAGGGACCCCAAGCCCACCGCCACCCTGTGAAGTCTGAAGGTAGGTACTGGGGGAGAGCGCTCCTCCAAAGAGAAACACCCACGGCTGTTTGCACAGTCGGTGATTTATAGCTCTGGGCTGCCCCAGTGCACCTTCCTGCCCAACCTAAAGCACTCACTCTTGCATCCTGTCCCCTCCCCACTCTCCTCGTTCACTCTTTGCTACTTCAGCAACTATTCCAGTCGTCTTGGTGCAACCTAAAGCTGCTGACAGGAGAACACGAAATTGAGGAACACTTCCATTTTGGAGTATAATTCATGAGCACATCCAGCTCTGGGCAGAACCCAGGTAACACCTGATTCAAGCACAAGCCTTGGGCAGCGGCCCTGATCATCTAAGCTGCTTGTTTTAGGGTCGAAATCACAACAACCACAACCTACACATTGGAAAGCCTTCAGTCACCAAACAGTCTCCAGGGCGTAGTCAGCTTTGTTGGCTCTGTCTTTTGCTATCACAAGCTGAAGACTTGGGTATTCAGAGCAAGCCGGAGAACACAGCAGCCAAGAAAATCCACAAAACCCATCTCCACCAGTTTATAACCAGACTTGGCTGCCACAACATCTTTAAGAGGGCTTATCCTTCCAGCTCTAATACGCATTTCTCAATCAGAAGAACCCACTGGACATTTTCACTAACAAAGTGCTTCCTCACGTCACTGAAGGACGACTTGACCACCCGCCACCAGCTGCTATCAGAGGGGCACAAAACCTTTACGATCACCACAGGGCCTGGGCCCCCTCCAAGGGAGACGATGATTCTCCCGCAGACTGGATTCTCCCCAAGCCCTCTCTGATGTCAGTTTGCAGATGATAACTGACAAATTTCTTTCATTCCAAGTATCCAGCTCCTGTCACCACAAATTGAACCCAACTCTTCCACTGCTACCTAAGCCACACATATCTGTCACATGCTTCTCCAACGGCCAGGGTATAACAGTGAAGCATCCCTTCATCTTTACTTTCCAAATGCCACCTCCAACCATCTCCTGAGAAAGCTTCAAATGGCTTGTTTCTTTCCTAGCAAGCACTGTAATTCCCCCAAAATTCAGTCCAGCACCTTCATAAATGCAATCATCATCATCCTGCCAGGAAGAACCTGCCCACCACTGTACTTTGCTGAACCTTCAGGCCTAAAAGTCCAGAACAAAGTGCCATTTTCATCCGTGCCCTGCTGTGGTACTTGGCTGTCCATTTGTTCTGTTTTACTAGGTGTTTTTCACAGCTCTCAGATTCCTTGCTGCAAATATTCTCCTCCAACTGAAAGCAGTAAAAGATCAATAAAAACAAAAACTTTGTTGAGTGCAGGAATCAAACACCACCTGAAATACCCCTGAAATAATAGGAACGTCCAGCAGTCCCAGCACAAAACGAAGATCTCTGAGACAGAGCCATCAGCTGACTGGAGGAAATTGTGCATGCCAGCTTGAACGTGAACCCTGGGAAAGCACCAGGGCAAATCAGCAGAATTGTTCGAAGTGATCAGTGATCAAGGTATTGCTCTCAGGTGAAAA
Organism: Psophia crepitans; assembly: GCA_013399095.1. Taxonomy (NCBI): domain Eukaryota; kingdom Metazoa; phylum Chordata; class Aves; order Gruiformes; family Psophiidae; genus Psophia; species Psophia crepitans. The sequence goes on along the minus strand of VWZZ01007704.1, from coordinate 262,900 downwards.
ATTTGTAAAGATATATTAATGCCTGGAAATCAGCCAGCCAGTTCAACGAAAGGAATCAGTTCAAGAGAAGGGGCATGTGAAGTATTGCAACTATCACAGCATCCCTCTGATGGTCAAGCGTGGCATGGCATAATTCAAAACACATGAATTAAATGATAGAAGCAGAACTAATGCCACCATCAGCTGTTTCCTGAGATGGAAAAGGCACCTATGGGGAAATTAAAAACATCCTTCATGTCACTGAAAAAAAATAGTTTCAGCAGCCATTGGTTGTGTATTTCAAAGGCTGCTTGAAATATCCAATACATCCCCCTCTGCCATCAGATAAAGGAACTCCAGAGCATCTCACCAAATTCACTGTGATTTTCTTATTGTAAACAGAAACCATCACCATGAACAGCAGCAGAGAACAAGTGGTTTTGCACTGGGTAGAAGTGACACACGCATCCTGCCACAAAGCCTCTGCAGCATGTACATCGAATTTATCCTACAACAACCCTGGCTGAAGTGGCAGCAGCTGGGAATTGCACTGACAGACATCTATTAACTTACAGCATACATGACAGTGACAGACATAACTCCACTACAACCTCCAGAAATGCCAGTTAGTGTTAAAAAAAAATAAATAAGGTTATCGATGAGTATGGGCTACCCTGAAGCATGGGGAAAACAAAGTGCATGTGGATGCAAGCTGTCAATATATTAAACGAACTGATGACTTGGATTATATGGGACCAGAGATACCAGACCAAAGAAGCAGTTCCCAAAACCCCCAGAGATCACTAGGAATAGCTTCCCTGGCCACGGCCTCCCTCCTGAAAGTGTGGAAGAACTGTGGAGTCTCAAAATATTTAAGAGTTTGATGAAAAGCTTAATTTTTCCCACAGCAATTTATGGATATGAATCATGGGGAAAGAATGCTGCTGACAGGGAGAAAAAACTGAAGCTTTAGTGATGTGGTACTGACAGATCTTTTAGACTGAAAGAAAGATGAATGCTGATGCTAGAAATATTAGTGGAGAACAAGCAGACTCTGCTGTCAGAAATCAATAAATACAGACTTATGTACTTTGGTCACACCAGGCACCAAGATGAAAATAAACCTCAAGAAAGTAATTACGGAAGGGAAAGTGGAGCAAATCATTGCAAAAGAAAACGGGCAGTGAGGAGATGGAGAGGAGGTGAGGGACAGCCGCTGCTCACCTTGAGAGCTGGTGGGAGCTCACGGTGGCAGCTAAACACCACAGACACAATGTCACCCACACATGGAAAAAGGGTTGTGCTTTGCTCAGGGACCACAGCATAGCAATGAGACAGCCAGGAAAAAAAAGACAGTAGGGGCTGGGTGGGGAGGAAGGGAGACTCGAGAGAGCAAGCAAGCAAGGTGAAACGTGGAAAGGTTGCAGTATGCTTGGTATCCACTTAGAGGAAGATTTTTGGGCTTGATCTTGTGCAAATTTATTCTATGTCCCTTTTCAAAGATCTGTCCTAACTTCTTCCCTTCTACAGCTTTGCAAGAGGAAAGGGGGGAAAACCAAAAGGGTTTATTTGGTAAGAGCAGCCCTTCCCCACACCCCTTCTACCCTCCCACCACCACCGTGCGCTGACGCCACACAGGCACGGTGAGCACTAGCACAAGCCCTGTGCACAGGAAGGACTGACCGGGCTATGTAGGATGTCCAAACCTGGGCTGGCCTTCCAAGGGAGCTTCAAAAGTCTTCACCCCATGCACAGGCAGTGCAGGAACAACACACCCCGTCATCCTCCAGCAGCTTTGCACTCCAAAAGCTGAACAGAAAAAGCTAGGGCACGTCTTCATCTGAAATAGGATTGCTAGAGGGAGCAAGTTTTATGCGCATGTGTGTCTATACACATATGCTTGTCTGTGTGCGTGCAGACCCACCTGAGACGTACGACCAGTGTGTGCACACACTTGTGCACAGATGGAGTGACACATGGCACCCAAAGGTCACCCGCTGAGCAGAAATGCCACCTGCTTTCCTTCCCCATCCCTTCGCCTGCCCGCTGGTCTGGCAGCACCACCACAGGTCTCTTCACCTTCATTTGAACCTGTCCCTACTACTTTTCCAGTTCGGCGGCCGCTGCTCTCCTCCCGCATCGTCTGCGGCCACAGCAGACCCAGGGACAGTGCTCTGCAGCTGGCCTATCGCAAAATCACACCTGCATAAAAGGCAGCAGCTCCTCAAATCTACAGAGATGAAGTCTCTGACATAAGCTTTTAAAACTGTGATTTAAAAACATGGTCAAAAGCAGAAATGGCAGAAATAGGAACCTAACTCATCTGAGCCAACTGCCACTTTCAGGGTTTGCTGCTTGGAAAGGAAAAGGAGCCCATGAACCCCAAGAGCACTTCCAGGTCCCCGGCAGGACCAGGTTTCTGGGAAGCACCAAGTACCCACTTGCCTAAAATCCACCCTCTTTGGGAGCTCTCAAGCACCAAAATATGTTGACAAGAATCCAAATCCATTTCATGACAAAGGAAAATAAGCAGCAATTTGCAAGTCTGAGAGTATCTAATTAGAAGACAAACACATGGTAGGATGTTTGAGCAGGTCCCAGAGCTGAGGTACCTCAAGCAGAGGGTGATTTCTGGAGCTCCTGTGATCTGCCCATGGGAAGCTGAACATTACTGATGAGAGACTGTATGTGAAATACATCTTTTTACATGAGCTACTCATGTCAGACAAGTCTGAAGGAGTTGACTGTAAAATTCATATAGTCAAGGTCTATTCTGCTCTTTTGAAATACTTAAGAGTTAGTCTTGCAAGCACAAAGAATAGCTCTAACCACTGATTTTTTCTCAAAAGGTAGGCAGCTGAGCCTTAACATTCCTCCTCCTCACCAAAACCCAAACAGAACTGCCTCTCCAGGCTGCCGTTTGGTTCTGCGTGCTGTTTCGCCCATGAAAACCACCCTAAAACGGTACTCAAAATCTAATCAAATGAGAGACAATGCCTCAGATTTCACTGGGATTAATTCTGATTTCCTTTGCTCTAGAGTGAGTGCAAATAATAACAGTTTCTTAAATTAAGAAAATAATTCAAGGTAAGACTGATCATTCTCCCAAGCCAGCAGGTCAGGAAGGGGATGCCTCTTTCCACTGGGCCTTTGATCTTTGCTGCTTGACCTTGCTTTTGGCAACCTTGGGAGGTCAGGGAAATTGTTTTCAGAGCCCAGCAGCCTATTGATTTCTGCACAAGGGGAGGGACATTGGCATTGTCATGGTAATGGCAGGCCCCTGAAGGCTGGTCAGGTGCCCCATCACTCCAGGACCAACGTGCACCCTCGAGGGCATGGCTGGCTTCTTCAGAGGCCAACAATCTGCCAATCAGTTCCACCCCATGAAAGCTAAGGTGAACATGAGGAGACCTCACCACCTGTATTATAATCTGCAGCTGTATTGAAATTTTCCTGGCAGAGCTGAAATTTTAATGTTTAATTTACTTGAACTAATGCGTCACAAAATTCCCATCTACACTGAAAATCCTAATGAACCTGTGGATGGACAGAGAGACCTCCAAGCTTTGATTCTTTTCATTGCTGTATTTTAAAACAAGTAGTTCCTTAAGAAGGTTAAGGAAGCAATAATAAAGAATTTTTAGTGTGTGTACATGATCATTCCATACTGATGCACTTCAGCTTTAATAATATTGTATTAAATTTTATTGTAACCTTGCTGACATTTACTGCAAGGGAAAGTGCGTAAGCTTAACAGCCTTATAAAATACAGCCCAGTAATGTACCTATAAAGCATAATATTTCTATACCAATGATGAGCTATTGCAATTGCATCCAATTTAGTGGCTCATTATTAACGAGTGCAATCACCTTCTCAGTCACATGCTCTGAAACGCAGCATAGTATATTGATGCCATTTCACATTTTACAAGGCAGCTGCTCCAATTTTGCTCAGCGGTACAATGATCTGACAGTGGAAATTCTCTTCTCATTATGAATTAGCTGTAAAGCGCACCTGATGATGAAGAGGTAAGTCCTCCTGCACATCACCATGGCTCTAGCATATTCAACAGAGGGAAATTAGTTTACACTAGCTGAGATCAGGCCCATTAAAGCTGACTTGCCTCCCTTGACTCCTGAAGACAGCCTTTCGCTAAGAAGCGATACTGTTTAGTGCAATTTTGATAGAAGAGACAATTACTGAAGTCCTTTTATGGCCTAAAATAGCTCAACAAAATTGGGTCTCCATATAACTGTGCAGTTGTCCACAGGCTGCTCCAAAAGCCTTTGGCCACCTTTGGAGTCCAGCTCCCGAGAGTTTTTAGGAATCCCACCTGGTACCCCATTAAGTACCTAAATGTCTCGGTAAATCTGAGCTCAGTGCTGCGTGCTGGAAAAGCCCATTTGGTACAAAAAAAAAAAACCCCAGACTTTGGTGGAATTTAAGCACCTCCTTTTGCAAAAGCACATCTGAAAGCCCCTGCACCCACAACCACTTATTCCTAGAAGCCCTTAAAACTCTCAAGTGACCTCTCTGTGGCCCATTCATTTCCTAACAGAAGTTCCCAGGCATTCCTAGACCTCCCCATTCTGGAGGGCCAAAGACCTACTGGGATCCAGAGATGTGGCAAAGAAATAGCTAAACTATCCTTATAATCCCAGAAGAGGTCTCCAAAGCAAGTCCTCTGGATCCTTCCCAAAGGCACATGGACAGGGTGATGCCTGAAGTAAGAACAGCCTTTCTTATTGAGGAGAAGAACAAGGATACAAATTTCAGCCCAAGCAACAGGCTCAGTTGCCACCTCCAATAAGCATAACTTGTCTTTTCCTCAACCCTTGCACAACACCACTTTCAAAGCCCAGCTCAGCACAATGTTTTCACTGTCACAGCTGCAAATTGGTTTCATTCAAAGGCCAAATCCTGGTGTTTCTTGAAGGGCACAACTTTAAAACAGGCACAAGGGGAACCCATCCATGCTTGAAAACACCTATGAGCTTTACGCCCATGGATTCCCCATCTCCCTCAGCTGCACTGAGACAAGGCACAACAAAAAGATGATGGGGCAAGACCCTACAAGACCTGAAGGGTGCCATTGGCACGAACCAAAGTTCAGGATGTCTGAGGATCTCTACAACATGACAAAAACCCAGAGCAATGAAGTCCTCAAGAACAGCTGGGGATTTTCTGAGCTGTCAAGGTGACACAGCCTCAAAGCAATCGGTGCTGCTCAGCAGGATGAGACAAACACAGCTGGTACCTGGACGAGATTAATTCAAAGAGTCATCTTGGCTGGAAGACAGGGAAAGATTTTGAGACACTGTGTATGTGGGGTAAAGAAAATAAGTAGTACATTTTCTTAGAGCATTAAGCTGTAATGGCTGTCAAGGGGGATTACTGATATTGTTATGCCAGTGTCAGCACATGTTGTAGAACAGCTATATTTTGAATTTCCATACTTGCTTAATTTAATGTTTGGATAATCTGGCAAATGAAACAGGAGCCTCAAAGACTCTTTTTTCCCCCCCTCTCTTCCTTAAAAAAAAAAAATCGTTCTATTAAGAATGTTAAATTCTTGGGAGCAAGAGCTGGTGTACATGGAGGGCACATACTAATCTCATTTATGCTGAGATTTGCTTTCTGTTAAGCAACAGAAAAACAGCTAATCAAGCATAATTCAATAATACATCATCTGCAGATGCAAAGACTCAGAAGATCAGTATGGAACTTTGCCTATTTACGTGCACTGATGATCTAGGCTAGGTGCATTGAACTGCACGTGGGGTGTGGGTGCACACCTAAATAACTCCTCTGATGGCTCCTCCCCAGCTTTGGGCTAGCTGAAATCTGGGACAGCTTCCAGCACACAACTGAACAGCCTCCGTGCTCCTCTACGCACATCATCTGTCGGTGGCAGCCAAGACAGCCCATTTCCCTGGGTAGGGAGCACTGGCCCAGCTGCGCCCATCCCTGCTGCCCAGTGTTGCCAGAGGCACAGCCCATGGCTTGAGGGTAAGGTCAGGTGGTGGCTTAGATCAGCTGGTGACACTGTCACACTCTCTGCATCACACCACAGAGCATTTCCAGACATCTTAGAAGAACCTTATGTTCCTCGCAAAAAAACAGAGGTGGAAAACCATGCTCTGCACAGATAGTGCATTGCCACAGCTGGATCAGCACGGTCTTCCCCATTTCCATGCTCACAGGCACCATGTGGCAGGCGCTCAGCAGGAGAACTGACCTGTTCATTCTAGACATGCACCGTGGCATGAGAAAAAGGCTCCCTGTGTCACCAGCCCAGCCCACCTGCCAGGGCAACCCTGCGAACAGAGCAGCACCTTTGGCTCCCAAATGCCCTGTAGCTGCTACCGACACCGTAAAGGGCAGACCAGCGTCTCAGCTCTGCTGCAGCTGATGCATAGGCAGCATCTCATATTGATGGTACATCTTGGCTCACACTACATTGATCAGTCTGGAAAAAAGCAACTTCATTTTGTGGAGAATTTCAATACCTCTTTTCTTTGTTTCATTCAGATTCAAGCCAAAATTTAAGGTGTTTGAAATTCCCTACGTAAGAGAACAAAGACATGGCCCAGGGAGAGGGGCTGTGGGCTGGAGTCATGGTCCCAACAGCCCTGGGCTCTCGTGCCAAGGACCAACAAAGAGATTCCTTCAAAGCTCTGAAATCAAAAACATCCTCACTAAACAGACTATTTGGCAAACTAGCAAATTCCATCCCGTAAATATTTTTTCAGTGTTGCTGTTATGCAGCTTCATAGATTATAATGTCATACGGTAGGGAAAAAACCTCATCTTTCAACTAACTTAAAAGAAAACAGGTATCACCTCTTGCCAATGCTTTCTCTGGCTAATATCTGATACATAAAAAAAGCCGGTTTGGGAGGTTGGAGGGTTTAGGGTGGAAAAATCACTACTAACGCCAGAAGGACTAGCAGTGAGATAGCACTAGGCAAGAGGACACACAGACAGACCCATGGACCAATACGCACATAAACAGGAGAGAGGTCGGGAGACGTTTCCCTTTGTTCTCCACCCCCTGTTTTGTTGTTAAGGCTCTATGCTAATTTCCATGGAATTACTACGACACATTTGTAAACACACATGAAATGCAGACAGCTCTCTGCAATCACTGCTGTCTTGGGCTATTAAGTATACTATTTAGCTCTGCCAGATGCCGCCAGAAGTCCGCCAAGCCCATAAAACAAGCTCAATCACATATTTTCGAAAACGAGAACATGAAGTCATTTTAGAAGAGTTTACATATATGTTTGTGTATTTGTTTCCTTCCATCTGGCAAATTCCCTCCCAAGACAGAGAGCTGAAGCCCAAGGGAGGAAGTTTTTGCATTCGGTCACCTCTCAGCAACACCCTCCTGAAACAGGATCGCTGTCGGTGCCCCTTAGCTAGTGCGGATGCACGTGCTGCTTCTAACTCCACAGAAGATTAGAGAAGACGCTGCTGGTTTTGACGGCACACAAGGGAAAACAGGACCCTCTGCTGTCTACAAACCTCAATGGTTCCAGCACGCTGTAGAGGCAGCTCTGCAGGTTCACATGGTGCTAAAACCCCAACGTCCAGCCACAGCACGTTTCAAGCCTTTCTCTCCCCTTAAGGCCATTTGAAGGGGCTCTGCAGAGGGAGCATGTCACCACAGGCTTCAAACCCACAGAGACACCTGCACAGGGGCACCCTTCCAGACCTGAGCACCTCAGGAAGATGCCTGATGGAGCAGAACCATCACATGTTCAGAGCTTGAGGCTGAGGATATCAGAAAGGCATCACTGGATGTGCTCTTCTCTCTGCGTCTGTTTTGAGCCTCAGGAGACCTTCACATTTGGGCTGATGCTTTTTGTGTTGAACTGAACCTAAGAGCTTGCACGGTCAGTTATCCCACAGCAAAACAGGGTAGAACAGGAAGGCAAAGGACACCAACTTATTAAATCTCCCAAACTACAGCTCTAGGACATGCTTAATTACGTCCTGATGCAGAAAGCACACAGACCGGTAACTTGGAAAAATCACAGGAGGCACCCAAGACCAGCTACACCAGGAGCAGCCAGGCTGGCCAACGGCCAGGGCACAGTCCAGCCCACGGCTCAGCCCCAGTAACAGCCACCATCAACACAGACAGCAAAACACCCAGAGAAGAGAGATGTGAAACAATCATCCTTTCAAGGAAAAAGGTCCTGAGCCCCCAGTGCCTGAGCCTATCCCTCGCTCTGACCTCAGCCAGCCTGCCAGCACTCCCACCCCAGCACGCAGTACGGTGATGCTCGTTACCTGCACAACTCCAATCCAGGATTTTTTCTCACCTATAGAAGCTTCAGCTGGCTCCACAAACATTTAATGAAACTACTTTACAGTCCAACCACCTCCAAGTGGCACAAGCCTTTGCTGCAGCCACCCATGGTTTAGCTTTGCCGTTGGTGTGTGTGCACTGAAGTGTCCCAGCTGTCCCACGCCAGGTCCTGAGGGAAAATGTCGTCTTTCCCCTGCACGCCGGACCCTGCCTGGTACGACAAAGGCACCTCAGGTGCTGTCACAATACAAATAGTAAGAGCAATGCTTTTAACAATGCAAATAGTGAGGATAAAAGTCCAGCAATATCAGATGGAAACAAACCCAGACAGATGAGTGGCTTTAAAGTTCAAGCAACCCTAAAAAAAGTTATAATTTTGTCTCATCTAGACATCACCTTCTCTGCTTCGCCAAACCAGTGGCTCCAGTATCAAAGAACAAAACCACGTGAACAGGTGAAAACCAACACTTTCAGCAGGTCACACCAAACCCCCTCCGTGGCTTTCCCTCACCCCAGCCCAGTTGCTGCCCCTTGATTCCGTCCCACGCGAAGGATGCACGGGGGAGCGAATCCCTTCCCGCAGCTGCGGGCGAGCGGCCGGGGAGCAGCAGCTCCTTGTCCCGCGGCCAGCCATTGTGCAGAGGAGCATCAGGGCTGGACCTGGCCGGGGACCAGGGACGCACGCACGTGTTCTTCTCGCAAACTAACCAGAGAGTTGGTTGCTAGGTCTCAAGTTTATCCACAAGGCTGTAAGGCTGAGACGCTTGGCCCTTCCCAGAGCCAGAACACATGTTTGTGGGATATACAAACTGCTTGAAATAGAGGCCACAGAGGACCCATTAGAAATTCAATATTAGCTTTGTAAAATTGCTAATAATTAGCTACAGCTCTTTTCTCCATCACAGCAGCTGGTGACATGAAAGTGATTAAGTTTCTAATGAATAGATTAGGGTTACTGAATATATTAAATAACAAGGTTTTTAATCAACTGTTTATTGATTCCAGCAAGACAGTTCTGATGGCAAAAAAACCACTGGGTAGCAGTGGAATTTATTTATGGGCTAGTGCTCTACATCAGAAATAATTAAAAATAGATTATTTTTCACCAAATCTAGAGGTTTTTTCTCTTTGAGGCAGTTCAATATGGATTAAATTAACTGCAAATAATAAATTAAGGGAGAATTGAAAGCTAAATTCAGAGTGGAGAGGTGCTCGCAGCATGGCAGTCAATCTTTGTTTTCAGTAGTTGTGGCAAAACCAGCCATGTATTTATTGTCTGGTTTTAGCCAGCAGAGACAAAAGGTTGAACATCTTGGGCCAGGGGTTTCTGAGACAACCTTCTCGTTTGTCCAGCCTTATGGGAAGGATCCATAAGGACCCCATCGCAAAAACCATTTGGGAATAGGATGGTGTTAACTAACCAGAAGGCAAAACTGTATTTGCACAAGCTCCTTTTCACTGGGTGCCACCGGGAACAGGGCGAGCGTGCTCACAGAGCACTCCTCCTCCTCCAGGAAATTCCTGCAAAGACAAGCAACAGCCAGGAGTCAGGACACACACACACACACCCCCCTCCCTCCTTTTTCAGATTAAGACAACAGTCCCACCTCATAGCCTAGTGTTCCAGTTATAGCAAACAAACCCCTGTGGAAAAACAGAGCTTTCCTGCTTGGCTGCATCCCTCACGCTTGCTCAGTGTCAGGGGTTACGTGTTGCAAAGCAAAGGATCAGCCGGGGGGTCACCGTCCCAGCTGGAAGGACCTCTCTGACCAGCTACAACAGCTTCGCGCTAAAACGCTGTGAACCTGCCAGTGACATCTCACGTCCCAGCACTTGTAAACAAAGCTAAGAGACAATTTCTCTCTGCTCATCGATCTCCGAACCCAGCCAGGAGATGAGCAGCACATTTCACATTCTCCATTTCTGCTCCTGTCAGGTTCAGAGGACCACGACTGCATCCCTTCACGCAACAGGATCCAGGATGTTCTGCACTTTTAATTACCCACAGTGGAAACCAGCCGGAGGAAAAAGAAGAAATGTTTAGGAGCGCTAACTTTTTCCACGGCTCCAAAGGGCCGAACAACTTTCTGCCAGTATATATAGTACCTGGGGGTCTATTATTTTATTAAGGGATATTTGAAGTGCTCCATGACATAAGCAGATCCATAACATATATATACAGTGTGTATGCATACAGAGCCATTTATAGAGCAAATCTTTCTAGCCTTGGTAGTTTATAATGTAGAGGACCTTTAGTCTGGCACTGAACCAAAGCCAAATGCTGCATGTGCTCTTTAAATCAATGCAGTGCAGAGAAGACATTTTTCTTTGGAGCCCCAGTGGAAGCAGGATCCCATGGCAGGTTTTGCTCTCAAAACGGCAGTGGTTTGAGGCTGCCATACGGGTTTCCATCAGTACAAGTGGTGCCTGCAAAAAAAAAAGGTCCTGGCATGCAGAGTGCTGTTGAAGTAACTGAAGATAAATCAGATTGTGTGTTTGTCCATGGTGGGCCATAGGGTTCCACTGTGCTGTATGTGATATGGGGTGGCAGAGACAGAGCATGTGAAAACAGGTTGGATCTGCCTGACTTTCACAAGCGATGCAGCCATGTCACACGAGTGCTGCAATCCCCCCTTCCCTCCCACTCTGTGTGTCTGTCCGCTGGTAAGTCTTCCTTCCCTCATGGAAGTTAGCATGCAGAGAAAAATAAAAACCCCATTGCTGACAATTACCTACTAGGCTTTCCTCGTGCTAATGTCACAGTTTTAAGATCAGACACCGAGATGTGATCTGTAATATTAATATCTTTATATGATACCAACACTGCAAGTACACATTTATGCCGTGTAACGTGACAGGTAACCAGGTATTTAGTCCGAGAGAGTTAGATGCAAAGATTGTCTAACATCCCAATGCCCAAACACAATTTGATCAAGTTTTTTCTTTTGTTCAGTCTGCTGAGTATCTCAGCTCTGAAACACAGAAGGGGTGACACAACCAAACACGAGCCATGTCCCAGCTCAGGTGAATATTCCCATAGCACATACGCACTTGGGACAGCCTTACACACCCAGCTCTCCTTGCTGCAGCTCTTCATCTCAGTGCTCCTGCCAAGGCTGGGCTGTGCACGGGTAAAACTATGGAAAAAACAAAGTGCTCCAAGAATCGGTTATTTTAGCTTCGGTCACTTAATTCTGTATTTACCTGCTAAAGACATTTCTCACTTTGGGTTTGGTGACGCTGGTTAAATTCAAGCAAAAGTCCCACTGCAGGAGAGATCAACTGCAGCGAGAACTTTCCTTTTTTATACATGCAAGATTTTAATGTAATCTGGAGCTTTCCTAGGCTTTTGTTGATCGTGCCCTTCTGAGCAGGATACTTGGGGAAGAAACGGCTCAATCTTTGTGCCCCGACCCCAGCCAGCTGCCACTCCAGCACTCACGTCTTGTAAGTGTCAAAGGCAGCTTTTAGTTTGATTTTCCAGACAATTAACCCTGAGACACCTGACCCCCAGATGGAGGAGACACCCCATGGAGACATGATAGGGTCTGACATACAGGAGTCCACAGCCACATATCAAACCAGTATGAGATCTTTAAAGCTGTTTGCATTTACTGTCACCCAAGAGGGTCTGCTCTGGGCTGGCTTACCATTTAAAGGGGTGGTGACACAGTTGTATAGTTGCCTGTTTTCCTTAACTTACTTTTTTATTTAACTTACACGTTAACTGCGGTTCAGTTCAGCACGCTGCCTCACTGCATCTGTATGGTGATTTTCCTTAGTACCCAGGTCCAAACCAACAGTCTCCACAGCCATCCACGCATACCTCGTTGGGACAGAATGACATTTATTTGCTCTGAGGCTCTAATTCAGCAAAACCTTCAGGTTTTTATGACACAAAGTTTTAGGAGGCTACCCCAGCCCTTCCCAGCTTAGATGCTTTGGGAGGAAGGGGAAAGTCCGGAGCAATGTCCTGCCAACAGGGATTCCCTGGGGGCTCTGGGGCCATCTCTAACTTATGCTCCTATCTCAGATACACTCAGGACAGAGGAAGCAGGAGAGGTGATTTAGAGCATGGTTTCCACACCACAAAGAGCACTCTGAGCTGCACTAGAGTTAACATCTAAATGTGGAGAGCAGAAAAACTTCAACAGAGAGAGAACAAACCCCAGAGGAGGAGGCAGCATCTCCCCCGTGTACCAGAACTGCTGCAGGAAGCAAGTCCCAGTTGGCATTACAAGTCCCAGTTGGCATCAGCAGCACTGTGAAATAAATGAAGGTGCCTTCGAGGCATCCTTTCCCATCACAGCACCAGCTTTTTTTCTCTCTCTCAATCCCAGAGGCAAACCAGATGAACAGCACTGCAGTGAAAGCACTAACAGAAGCAGTATTTCATTTGTGCTTCCCTCCCAAGCCCGAAAGCTGGTCTTTTTTTATTAAAAAAAAAAAAAAAAAGAATGCTTCCTTAGAGTGCCTATCCCTGCTGCTTGCACTTCTCTCAGCATGCTGAAAGTGTCACAGGTAAAGAGAGGTTTATCTTCCTCGTCTTTAAGTATGTTTTTAACTTAATCCTGTGGTGAACTGGCCAGAGGAAAGCCATGCTGGCAGGTATAATTCAATTCAGACAAATTCTTCGCGCATAGAAACAGCAGCAGAACATTTAATGGGGAAGAGCAACATGGTCAAGGGCAGTGAAAAAGAAGGCCCGGGCTCTCCTGTGGTTGTATCCCAAAGACAGCAGTCCCTTCTTCCCCAAGCTTCACAAGACCAGATAACAAGACACATCATGTTCTCAGGAGACATGTGTCAACCAAAAGTGCATTGTTCACCTCCAGACTTTTCACCTAGAGCACAGCAGGGCGGGGAGGGGGTGTGTGTGTGCAAGTCTTTGCCCTCAACTCACACTGCTCACCTTGAAAACACACCCACACACTTGCTGCTCGCTCAGCGCTGAGGTTTGAGAGCTGGAAGGCAGGCCAGTGGGCTGAGGAAAGCCGTGCGCCCCCAGGCACTCCTGCAGAAATCCTCTCTGCCCCTTCTTATCTGCCAACTTGTGCCTCCAAGCTTAGCTTCTCTTCTGCTAGAGGGGCTGGTATCCAGCATGTGCTGGCAGGAACACATAGCTTCTTGAGCTAAGCAGCCATCTGGGAGAGCCTTGTTTCCAAGAGGTGGCTGGAAAATCAGCAGCATGCACCATCAGGAGAGGTATGTAGGGACCACACACCCAAGTCTGGAAAAAGTCCCCAGCATGTTCCAGCAAGACCCACCCATGCTGGCAGCTGACTACACCTTCCTGTTAAGTCCTTAAACTGCTAGGTGTATGGGGGCTGTACCACAGGGGATGGTGTGTGTCCTGACATGAGGGCACATGAGCTATGGATTCAGTCTCTGAGGTTGTGGGGGTTGCTCCTAGAAGCCACTGAGCATCCAGCTGAGCTCAGCAGGACTAGGTTAGATGTCAAAGCTGCACCACAGGAAACATCGTGAAAACCCTCTCCAAGTCATTAACCCTCTCTTCCTTTCTTTCACCACTCCCATTTGATGAGTCCCTGGAAAGAGCAAGGTCAAAGATGAAGAAAGCGGTAAATACTTTCAGGGAGACACTGCGGAGAGGTTGCATGGCAGAAGGACCACTAAGACCAAATCTATCCCGGGCATTTTCACCATCTGCAGTACCATTCACTCAAATACGCTGCTTGCAGGGATTATCCCACCACCTTCGAGTTCAAGTTACAATTTATAACGTGGAAACTACAGGAAAATACAGTGCCATAGCTCTTCAGAGAAGACAAGCGTCACTGGGTTGCTCTAGGATAACCTCCCACTCCGCTTTTTCCTCCCCTCTCTGCAGTAACTGCAAGGTACCAGACACGCATCCACAGGCACATCCCACCCCGATCCACCTGGGTGCCCCTCCTCGCTTCACAGAGATGCGACTGCACGGAGCCAAGGAGGGGTGCTCAAGGCTGGCCCTTATCGCACTTCATCTGCATGAATTCCAGAGAGCCTCTGGGAATTTGAGATTTGTCAGCATTTCCCATCTCACATTTCCTACTGGAAATCCCTCCAGCTGGTGAGATGCTGTAAGAGCTAATGAAATCCATATGTAATTGTCAGGAAGATAATTGACACATTAGGACTCCGAGATTTGCATTCGGCCTTTTGCAGTTTACATCTCACGGCATGACAGCTGCAGGGATGGCGAACGGGGAGCATTTAACGCCATTGCAGCCGTGTCATCTCGTCTCCCCAGATGAAAAGTTCTACCTGCCCAAAAGGCTGGTTTAACGCGGCAGAAAGGAGGCCGCTCATCTCCTCTCCCTTGATGATATTACACTGCTGGTTTGCGCCTTCCTTCCTGGAAGATTTCCACTAGGAAAATGCTTGCAAGGAGCTCACTACCAACATGCTGTACTACTACACAGAGACGAGTTCAACTGACCAGGCAGACCAACACACAAACTCAACAGTTCATCATTGAACCCAGCCTGCCCTGCCCGCTGTTTGGTTAGCCTTGGGTAAACAGCACAGAGCTGGACCTCAAACTCTAACATTTATAAAGCCGGGTGGAGGCACACCCCCTTCTTCCTTGTCATTTCCACCTGCAACATAAGTTTTGACTATCCAAATACTTTTACCACCTGCAAAATTTGTCACTTTACCATACACTTTGGCCGTGAGGGACTCCACTAGCGACCTTTCTCCACCAGGAAAACCAGCCATTTATTGATATCCTTTAGGCAGATAGCCCACAGAAGGGCTTGCCTTCATCTCCTACCGTAACTTAGCGTTAAAAGCCTTTGATGGGAAAACTTGACAAAAGCTTTTTGGAAATCCAAGTACACTCTGCAGTCTGGATCAAACTCATGGTGGAAAATAGCCAAAAAAGCAAATTCTATGCAATCATCTAAAGTACATTTTCCATAGGTTGAGCATGAACGTCCCTTGGTAGAGAGGAAGCCAAACCTACCACATCGATCTTTATATCCAAGGCTCCTGATTCAGGCCAAGGTATGACTTTAAAGGAGATCCTCTGATTTTCTGTAGAAGCTTCGCAATGTGTGAATGCGTACCCAGACAACCACAACACTTTTGGGCTAGGATGCCATCTGGAAATCATTATAAAGCACAGACTTGCTCATGGGATTTCATGCACTTCCCGCCCAACATGAGAACAGCCTGTTCCTCATTGTTCAGCTGCTTCTGTTCCTCGATAGATCAGCCACAGACAGAAGAGACAGAGCAAGCGTCTCCATGCTGTGAGCTGCCGCCTTCTTCCTGCCCTTTTCAATCGCCCCTTTGTCCCCAGGTTCCCGTACAGTAATTCTCCCCCTTAGCATTTCACGAGGACCATCACTCTGGCCGGCGTAGGGTGATGCTCCACACTGGAGCCCTCCAGGACTAGGGCAGTTTGCAAAGCCCTTGGCTGAGGCCTGACACCAACTGGAATGGGGAGAATAGGGTTTTCAGGTCTTTTTGTCTTGTTTTGTTGTGTTTTCTTTTAAACATACTTTGCTAAGCGCAGAACAACACGGGAATAGCACCAAATATATACTTCTTTCCTTTTCTAATTAATTTCACAAACTAGACAGGATCCATAGCTTTCCTGAGCTACCTCAGCGATCCTCTGGAGTGCCTCATATGTTCATATTTCAACCTCCTTTCTGTCTGCATTTTATGCATTCTTCCTCCAAAACTTTTGAACTCCCTCTCCCCTCTCTTCCCTGCTTTTTAGGGGGATTTTTACAGGCATATAGAACCTTCAGATAAAATACAAAGAGCCCAATTCTCCATTGCTGCATAGCTTTTGCAGTCACTTCCAGTACTGAAAAGCAAAATAAAGTGTCACTAAGAACATTTCTGATTTATACTCACCTTCTGCTAACAAAAGACAACCAAAAAATGCTACTCTGCTGCATATTCTGACCAGTTCTCCTGATCCGATCATGCATCTTGAGGGTGGAAAAGCAGCAGGTAATACGTGTTCAAACAGCTCTGATAACTATCAGAAGACCTCCCAGTCTTGCCTTGCAGAAGGAAAGTCTGACAAAGCAAGAACATCTGGATGTAGCCAGAGCGGTTTGTGCATATTTACTGAACAAGCTTATTTACCATCTGATTGTTTCCAAGCAGTTTCCTCATGTTCTTAATGTTCTATCAAGAGCAAAGGCAGAGCACTCAACATGTGCAATGACCGACTTAAAGCCCCAGTACAAGGAGTCACGCAACACTGTGAGCAATAACACTGCTCTCTTTCAGCCAAGCACAAAACATCTCCAAATAACTTTCTGCAAAGGGGCGGATGGGTAAGAACCTTGAAATGCCCAGAAAACTGGGGGGCAATGAAAGGAAGTAAAAATATGTTTAAGAACTTCAACTAAACTCATGATTATGTTTTCATGAAGGAGGCCTGACTCATGCCATAAACCATGGTGGAAGCAACAGCTCAGCCCCATATGCCGTGCAGTTGTAGCCAGCTGAAGGCCAGCATTGACTCATGGATGGACGGTGGGGCTGTTGGTCCTGGAGCAATCACCCCAAACTTGTTAAAGTCAGCAACACTTCAACATTTTTTCATTGACAGCCAATATGTTGTGAAGGAAGGAGGAAAAAAAAAACCCCACAACATTGTTTTTATTGCCTCTTGAATGTCAGCTGGCATGCTGCGCCTTGGGATAATGTACCCTAATGATATAGCTAGCCTTCCAAACACACTCTTCAAGTCTGCCGCATGTGGCATTTACAGTTGTGGTAATAATGCAACAGACAGCCAAGAAGCACAGTGTAAGCACACCTCTGACCTGCAAGTGACCCACTAATTAGTGGATGCACAGGGTTAACGAAGGGAGCACTTCATACAGGGAGGTGTGTTAGCAGCGTGAACTCCAACCTCAGTAAACTGGGAAATCTATGCCAGGAGGTGTTTACACATTCATTAGTGGTATTGGCGAAACAAAACACAACAGAAAAGCCCCTTCCCATTAATATTACGCTCAGAATAAAATGAGAGGTCTCTTTTTTCTGCACGCAACAATTATTGTAGAGGTTGAATCATAACTGTGGAATTAGGCACTGTATTTGGAAACGGCAGGCAATTAGCGCCCAGTTGGCCCCAGATGCTTTGCCAGGGTTTGTCTACGATCACTACCAAGGCACAAATCCCTTGTTTTATCGTTTGGTTGGTAGTAAAATGGTTCTGGATGCTCAAGATTACAACTGGATTAGTACTTCGAGAGCTGGAAGCAATTGAACCGGGGTCTGGAGGGTACATCTGGCTCAACACAAGAGTGCAAGTCTTGGACCTCCCCAAGTTCTCCACTGGGGCAAGCAGAGCCATGTCGCTTGGCACAGGGTTGGCCAGAGCATCCCCCAGACCCAGGAGACCATGTTTCTACCCTTGCTCTTCCTCTCCTCCCAGAGGGAGGATTATACCACAAAAATCCAGAAAAGGGGCACATCTGCCTTCTCCCCAGTGCTAATGGGAAGAGACCAGCAAGGACTTCAGGTCAACCCCTGTCAAACAGTTGTAACCCAAGCCACCAAGCCAGGAGCTTCGGTGTAAATGGAGTCAGATTTCCGCGTTTGCCTGTCGTGTTCTCATATCAGAACAGAAAGGAAAGGTTGCTGTTGTCTCCCGTCAGATATATATCAAAGCAGCTCCCAGCTCTGTAGTTGCAGTGGCAAATCAATAGTGGGGTTATTACTAAAAACTGCTGATCCCAGTCTCCATCACACAATGACACGGGCATGTCCCAAAATGTACTCAATCCTCAGTTAAACCTCCTAAGGCATGATCTAGACCTGACAGGAAATATAACAGGCGAAAATTGCAGAGAAACTGATGGGAGCACAGACAGGACCTAGGGCTGCGCAATCACAGCAGTGCACGTGGGTGATGGATAGAGCATAAGCAGTTTGTTATTAAAAAAAAATTGAAACAGCTATTTTTGTCAAAAGAGTAATTTTGGTGGGAAAGCCCTTTTTTTGACAGAACACCAAAAATCTGGAAGCTATTTTTATATTTTCTTTTTAAAGAATAATCTAAATACTTCTGGCTCAATCAGAACAACCCCAGTGGGCTCTAAGGATCTCCCATTTGGGAAAGGGAGTGTCAGCTCTGTTGACAAAACTGATAATCTCTGAGTTCTGCTAAGAGTTTTCATACAAAACGAGACATTTCTTGGGCAGCCCATCACTTCCAGAGCCACCTCAGTGCTGCTGGAGCGACACAGTCCAGCTGGAGACCAGTGCCACGTGTCCCTCCTGCAAGCATCAGCTAAAACCTGCACTCTCCATCACTCCCACAGCAAAGACACAGAGGGCTCCAAGATGAGGATTTCACATCCCATGACCCACCCAAGAATCTTCTCTGGACAACACTGACTGTGTAAGGGAGAGGAGAGGGGAAAAAAAGTCTGATTTTCCTGGCAAACTCGGCTCTATCCGATAAGTTGGTCTCTCTCGATTGCTGCCAAAATAAGGAAAGACTTCCCGTATTCGCCTCCTGCTTTAAGGGAAGTGAAGAGCAGAGCACCGCATTTCAGACAGGTATTTTTCAGCTACGTTTGGGAGCAAATATTTCCTTTGATCCTTGGTCCAAGCTGGGATTTTCAGCAAAGTTGCTCCCTCCAAACCCTTTGTGGTGAACGTAATTTCCCTCCAGCGAACACCCATATGGGAAGCAGCCCCCAAACGGGCCCACTCCTGGAAGGAACAGCCCACGAAGGGGTTTCCACATCACACCCAGCCTAGCTAAGCAATGTGAAAAGCCAAAAGAAAAGCAAAAGTGGGAATTTGTTTAGCAGCAAAGAAAACAACAAGTAGCCAGAGGCTACTGAAAAAAGAGAAATCAGAGTAGCAGGAGAGAAGGAGTGACTGCCAGCACCGGGGGGACCGGGACGGAGACATCCCCGGCGCAGTTTGCTGCACTCCTGATTTCGAACAAGGGTAACGCAGCAGGGTGGTGGTCCCTGGAGAGGCTGGAGTTCAGCTGCCGGTAACTGCGGCTTATTCACACCGCTCCAGCAGGCACAGCAGCCTCTACAGCAACAACGCGCACGGCAAAAAAAAAGCTTTCCCCCCCCTATTGGAAGATGAGGGGATTTTTGCTCTAATCCCTAAACACACACATTTAATGCCATTAAACACTCGCTGGCATTACTGAAACGTATCACACTCATGCTGCTGCATGCAGAGCACGGGCTGGGCTGCAGAGCGCCGAGCTCCCGGGGTCGCGCTGCACTCACAACTTGCCCGCGGCAGAAAAAACAACTCCTTTGTCACCGTTCACTAGGAATAGGGGGAAAGCCGTGAGGTAACTGCAGGGAAATTGAAAGTTTGGAAGATTTTTATGGCCCAATACCTGTAATTTCAAAGAACCAGTGCAAATCTCAACCAAGTTCTCTCTCCTTCCCTTTTATTCTACCATCTTTCTCTCCTTTAGCTCAGCTTGCCTCTACTCTTCTTACCAACAATTAGGACAGCTCAGAAAGAAGCATCTCTTCTTTTGCCGAGCAATGGGGTTAGGGAACCAAAGGGAAAAGAAGGATGGCAACTGAGCAGGATACTTCCCATCTCCTGATACTGCAATACAAAATATTTTCTTCCTCTCATCTTAAAACTGGAGAAGACCAAAAAAACCAAAACAACCACACTCCAAACTTCTACAAAGTTACATGAGCCAACATCAACTTGATTTGAGCAGATGTCTGTATTTTTTTTCCAACTGAAACTAAAGCAGCATTTCTTCTCTTTCCTTTTTTCTTTTAAATAAGGAGACAGATTAACCTGGGGGTTGTTTTATTGCAGATCACTGATAATTCCAAAGCAACACAGCATTTGTATGAAAAAAGTTATTGCTGGAGCTGGGAGTATTTAATTCTGTAACATTATAAAAGTCAAATTACCCCTTAAAATGATCCCTCTCTCATTAAGGGCTATTTGAAAAACTGGATTTCTCAAGACTTAAATTCCCCAGACATTCCTGACCAGCTCTTTTCTGGGTTACACGGATAGACACGATTATATGGTTAGGAATTCAAATCACCAATATGATGAGTCAGACTGGGGTGGCCCAGCTTCAGCATGTACTCAGAGCCTGCTACCACCTGATTGCTGCTCTGTGGCCTTAGGGCAAGATGAGCTCTGCAGATTCTCATCCTTTGCCCATCCTGTGGTAGGTCTTTTCCAGGCTCCGGGTGAACCAGATAATATTCACAGTGATAAATACTTGCACAAAAAAAAAAAAAAAAAAAAAAAAAAGAAAGTATCTAAAAATCACATTTTTCTAGGCTTCCTGCAATGGCTCTGCACAAGGAGCATCTCCCACCCCAACCCTTCACGCCTTTCTCTGAAGCCATGGCTACACTAAGACATAAGCATGGATCCACTTGGGCAATTCCTATCCAAGAACGCAGTGCAACTAGCCCTCCATGGAAGCAGCAAGGAGGACAAGATCAGCCTGGTTGGTTGAGACTGTAGCCACCTCACACCACCCGTCCTGCTGCAATCTTTCTTCCTCACAAGATACCCCCTCCAGCTGCCCAGCAGCCGCTCTCCCCTCCCTGATTTCAACACTACAACCAGTATAAATAGCAATTCTTTCCTGGTCAGACTTGCTTTCACTGGGACAGGTTAGGCAACAATTACCATGGCAGCATTGCTGGTGAACTTGGGGGAGAAGATGGACAAACAGCTGTGGGAAAAACAACCAGAGGAGCAAGCGGAACTGCAGCCTGAGGACAAGCTCCCAGCTTTATAAACACCCCTCTGGTTTAGGGCATTAACGCTTTAAGGAAATCAAATAGATTCTGTCTCCATCTTCTCACCCAGCAGCTGTTTGCTGCTCTGCCTCACGCTCCCACACAGGGACTCTCAACAACCAGAGAAGACCCCAGCACCTCACCATCCCCAGCTTCTCCACCCCAGGCAGTTTCAAGCACAGAGCAATTGCTGCATCGAAATAATACACCCGACTCCAAAACGCAGAGCTGCCACCGAGCCCACGACCCTGCTGCGATACTCCTGCCGTTTACTTGAGCAAAATAAAGCTGCAACCATCCCTTTAAAGGAGGAAGAAATTGGCTTTGTAGGACTATAATGATGATGAGGAGTTTAAATGTAACCACAAATATAAAACTTTAAAACTCTCATAAACAGATTTGAAAGTGAGCCAGAGGAACTGGTGCAAATGTGAGCTACTCCACTACAAAGCCACAACTATAAACGTTGGCAAGAAGGGAGGAGAATTGATGACGAGTTTTCCTTTTGTTTGTGTGTGCAGGAATTAGCTTCAAAATAGGACATTTTATAAGCAGGGTAAGACTGGTTTGGGGTTTGTTTTTATTTTATTTTATTTTTTGCCCTCCTGGTTAATTGGTGAGCGCAGCCAGAATGCAGACATATGCCGAATGCAGACATGTCAGCCCAAAGAGGTTCTTCAGATGGTCCCGAGCCAGGTAAACAGTTGACAGAAAAGCCCACCTAATTTTAGTGGGCTGAAGTCTGGAAAAGTGATTAACTACAGAAAGGCCAGTGTATTGCTTTGTACCTGGGGAATGCTGGAGCAAAGCAAAGGCTCTCAGGCCCTAATTAAAATCCTGCCTTTTCACTCGACGGAAAGCTGGAGCGCTGTGAAACGAAGGAAGCTGGTGCTTTTCCAACAGGGCTCATAAAGCTGTCAATAAGTTGAGAAAGTGGCCTTGATGGTGTGAAAAGCCATCTCCAAGAAAAAAAGACGCAAAAAAAAAAAAAATTTTGCTGTTCAATAAGGCCTAACAAATCATCTAGGATCATATAAATGGCAAATTTAACAGCAAATTAGTAGTGTTTATGAAAACCAGACAACCAACTAGAAAAGACAAAAATCCAGAGCAAGTAATTATGAAATCAGATCCAGTAGATTTTGTTTTCTTTTTTTTTCATCCTGGGCCTTTCTATCGTTATTCAAGACAGCAGGGCACTGTCCTTCTTTTGGAAGCAAGAGGTTCCTTTTGGGAGCACGATGCCAACAGCAAACACACCAGGCACGGCAGGCCGCAGGTGAGCGCGGGCACACTGCCATCCTTGGGACCCCACCCCGGTGCCCATCCTCTGGCAGGAGACAGCGTTGCCGGGCCCTCCTGCAGATCCGCGGTGTAGTACAGACCTGGTTTCCAGATGTAGCTCTTGCAGCTGTGAGAAAAGTCCATCACCTTATCTTTACAGACTCCAGAGCTTCCAGAGGACTAAAATGGCTACTTCTCTTCATAAAATTAATGGCGTGCTTTTTATGGGTTTCAGCTACAGCTGGGAGCCTGATTCTGCTTAGAAGGGACTGTTAATACAATTACCAGGTTTTACACTGCAAATTCTCAGTTGTTTTCCTTGCACTGTTTAGGAGTTTCTCATTTAGACGTGCCCTGGAAATCAGGTAGGGTTGTTACCGCAGCTGTACTGAAGGTTATGCTGGCACTTGCTTTATAAAAAACATATTTTCAAGGTTTATAATGGCAATAAAAGTTTTCCCTTCTTGCCGAAACTTGGCATTGACACTTCAGCAGAGCTCCGGAGAACATTTTTTGGAAAATTTTGACAAAAATACACACACACCCCATGCAGTTTTCAGGCCCAGAGGCTTTAGAGGGCAGACAGGACCGGGGGGTTGTAAATGAGGTGTGGGGGCATTTTGACAGCATCTGCAGCATGGTACGAGTTACCCTCCAAACTACATGCAAGCTCAGAAGGGACTTTAATCTCTTGTCCTCCATTAGGAAGTGGTACCACATTAATTTAATCGCAGGCTGATAAACTTCCTGATGTGAATGCAGTTATAAATGTCTATTTTTAGCTATTTTATATCAGTGAAGTTACCCCCTTACAGGGAAAACAAGCTGCACCACTGTAAGTCCTTACACTACTATAATTACGCCACCACAGTTCTGAATGTGCAGTTATTAAAAAAAAAATAAATCACAGTTTTATCCAGTGTGACCGTATCAAATATTAGCCAGTCTTAAACAAATGAGCAACGAAGGGGGAGAGAGGAAGCACAGCTCAATTTAAGCACTAGAAAAGCAGTCAGGAAACAATTCCCTTCCCTGAAGAGTTTGAGATTCCCGTACAAAATCAGATGAAAAGTTAGTCTCAAAAATCTTCAGGTGCTGAAAGACAGAAGGGAAAAGGGAAACTTCATTGGGTGAATAAAAAAAGTGGGAGGATGTTTTGGTTTGGTTTTATCTTGTTTATTTGTTTTTAGGTAAGATTCATCTTTCAGCCCAAACTGGGTTTTTTAAATCTCTCAGAAATTCTTTGACTGAGGCCTTTTAGGAAATTAAGCAAACACAGGAGAATAAAAGTCCTTGCAAGGATAAATCCGTAAAAGCTAGGAAACTGGGAGTGGTCAGATCTTGCAAGGGAGCAAGGTCAGCATGGGAGCCCTGGAGAGATCTGTGCCATTAAAAATGCATGTTCATAAGTGACCTGGAAAAGGGCATGAGCAGTGAGGTGGGAAAGTTTGCTGACAATACTAATTTTGAGAGTATCCTGATGAACTACAAAACAATTTTATGATACAGTGACAGGTAATAAAATGGCAGATGAAATTCAATGCAGATAAATGTAAAGAGACTTGCCTGGGAAAAAATACAATCTAAATTTCCTATATAAAATGATGGGCTCTAAGGTGACCATAACACAGGAGCAATACCTTGAGGTTGTCACGGATGGATCTCAAACACCAGCTCATTGCTCAGCAGCAATTAAAAAAATCCATCATTAGAAATTATTAGGAGTAAAGAACAAGCCAGAGAAAACCAATATGCCACTGTATAAATCTGCTTCATCTGCAGCCTGCTAACAACGTGCACTTGTTCCCTCAACTCAAGAGCAACGTTGTGGCATCACAAAAGGCAACAAGGCTGGTCAGAGGTAACCACAGCTCCCAAACATAAGGGCTAAACAAGTCAGGACTCTCCAGCCTAAAAAAAAGTTTACCCTTAGAAGGAAAGAACAAAAGTCTACGAGACCACAAGTGACATGGAGAAATGGATACTGTTCACTCCCTCATCCAACACAAGAATTCAGAAAGACAATCAAATGATGCTGTTAGGAGCCAGGCTCCAACATAGTGAAGCAGATGACTCTCTACCCTGAATATACTAGCTCTCCTTGCCAACGGAGGCTGGGAATACTAAAGGTCTGCCTTGGTTCAAGAGAAAATGAGACAAGTACATGGAAGAAAAGTCCATCAAGTGCTACCGAGTACACAAAATCCATATTTATTACAGGACAACTGAACTGAAAGCTCTTGAAAAATTTGAGTCCTGGGAGAAGTTATCACATATGCCTGCCCTGTTATTGCTCTTCCTGATGCCTGCACTTTTGGCCACTGCTGGAGTCTGGTATTGAGCAAGCTGTGGCCATCACCTGTCCCAGCATGGCCGTTCTTAGCTTCTTTTCCCCTGGTTTGACATTTGTTACTTGCAAACTACGAAAATTTTCAAAAGTTACTCTCTCACACAGGCAGTTCTGCTCTCAAGCAGCATTTTATAAGAGAGGAAAAAAGGTTCACTAGAAACCAAATTCAAAGCAGTGTTGTAGCCTGCCTGGAGCCACCCAGCAAGGGACCCACCACCAGGAGCACTGTGATGCCCCATTGCCTCCCTGCTGCAGGCATCGCGGGATGGGACATGCTCCCACCCGATTTAGATGGGACGTATATTGAGGATCAGCAGGGAAGAAACAATCCCTTGCACCATTACCTTTTCTTTTTTTCTTTAAACCAATTATGGAGTAGATAAGAATTTGCCAAATAGTAAGATTTCTACAACATTGTAAACTTCAGGGCAATGCCTGGCATTAACAAATCTATAATCACCAACACTGTGTCAGTTCTCATTGCATCAAGTTCTGTCCAGGACATCAACACCAAAAGGTGAAGAACCGCCAGCCAGCCTGCAGGGCTGGCTTTAAGGAGCCACCACTGAGCACGACATCAGAAAATGAGACCCAAGGGCTATGTATGGCAACAAGCAAGAGCTATCTCTGGTCCCTCCCTTTCTTCCAACATTTTTCCTTAGTGTGGCTTTCCTTCTCATTTACCTCAATCAATCTCTTATCATTTCTAGTCCAAAGCCAATTCTGTAGGGATTCATTACAGTTGTTACTTTCACAGGACAGCAGCCATACTGAGTGCTAAGTTAATTAGCCATCACCTTCCACTTCCCCTGTTTAGAGCAGATTGGAACAATCACTCCTTTTCAAGTCCATCTTCACCCCTGCCATAGTCAACCTGCTCAGAGGAGACCCAGCCAGTCTAGCATGGAGTAAGAATAGACCCTGAAAAGTTCTTGCCGTTATATTTTTAGGATCAAGGACCCTACAACAAGGGTATGCTCCCACTGTGTGTCTGTTGATAAATTTATAACCTTTGGGGTTAACATTACGAGTATGGCAGTCTTTGACAGCACTGATACAGAACGGGGAACAAGGTGGCTATGATCTCCAATGCTTATGAAGGACATTCTTTTCCTGTAGATTGCAATCTGTCTAACTAGTAGAACAGGAAATTGGGACCTTTCCGTCTCTGTTTCAGTTTATGTTATCCCTTTGAAATGAGTAAGAGAAGAGTCTGGTTTGCACAGGCAGTTCCATGACTGAAAGGAGGGTCTTCGTAAGTCAGCCCTGAGGCTGGACAGCGGGCTCTGTTGAAACAGCAGCAACTGGACCTCTGATCATTCATGGAATGAATTATTTTTTTCCTGTATCAAAACCTGGCATCAGCCTGAGTTTCAGTACACCCAAACGTCCTTCTCCCATGCGTTCTCCATTTGCCTGTTCTGGCTTCCTGCACTGCACCAAGTTTAGCCCTGGGTCAATTTCTGATATCGTTCACATCATCCTGATGACGTTAATTCAGGCATCCTGTTAGCCACATCAGTCAGCTCTCTTGCGATAAGCGTATTTCTGATCATTGCAGTTACCCTTAATCCACAGCCAAGAAAATGCCTTCAGCAAGATCTCCAGCGAGCAAGTCTGGTCCATGGTTTTTTGTCCAGTGGCTGATAATAGAACAAGGGGCAGTTTGGGGCTGGCAGAGACCCGAGCGGCATTGTGCAGAACCTGTCTGCAGAATCTCAGAGTGACCACCATGGCCACAGTTATGAGTATTATGGCTCATTTTTAGAGAAAACAGACATCTTGCCTCTGAAGCCTTCCAAAACTGACAAGTATCTGTGCTACCTTCCCATCACTCCTGGCAACAGCCCCAGGAACCTGCAGCTTAGACGAGCAGAAGATGCTGAACATGCATTTATGTGTTAACCAGAGGCAGCAGCAGCAGCAGACATCCCCCCATCCCTACAGGGAGCAGGGTACCAGGCAACATCGCTCTTTCTGCTTCCTCACAGGGAAGGTTCAGGGCGCGTCAGGACATTCCTCTGCAGATCTGAAAGCAGATCTTCCAGGGCTGCTGTCTCTCTCCCAGGAATAAATTCCTGACCTGACCTTACCTTATGGCAGAGACCACCGCTGTGAAACAAAATATGACTTTTGAAGTTGTGTTTTTATGATCTATGAAATCACCCAGACCTCTTGGGTAAATAAATTCTGCATATGAAGCTGACCTCTTAGCTTTTAGCGTATCAGTAAAGCCTTAAGGTTTTTCATTAGGCTTAAATAACATCTAAGAAGCCCCATTTTCTCCTCTGTCTTAAAAATGCCAAGGAGGTAAACTCTAATGGTAAATTTTGCTTCAAATATCAACCGGAGATACAAGTCCAATAAGCATAATATCTTAACTGCAGAACGCCACAGGCAAGCAGCACTATTCACTTTCTTTTCTATTCACGGCTTTTGTAACGTTATTTCACTGCGCTATGTTGCCTCTCTAATACTCTATGTTAAAGATTGTTTTCAGAGCCTCAACTGATTTCAGCCACCAAGCAAGTGAGAAACTAACAGCCTAGGTGCAGAGAAAAGCACCAAACTTCATTCCTCAGAGTGTTCTTCTGCAAGTCACCAAAGTCCTACTGGCACAACCAAAGCCCAACTTGGCATCATACAACTAAGGGCCACAAACAGAACCACAAGTGGACTAACAACATGCAGAGGAAGGACAAGGGTAAAAGTTAGATGAAGAAGAATGCAGTTAGTTAAAAAGAAAAGCAATGTATCAATCCCATCACTCCTTACAGGCAATGTTCCAGGACATCAGAAGTTGAGAAACTGAAATCCAAAGAAACACGCAGCTAAATTGCAGAATTAACTATTGCAAGAAGTTCTTCAGGCTACAGACTCAGCTGAAATCAAGACAATATTTGATATTACTTATTAACATTAAAAAATAATCATGTACAAATACTAGAGGAGATATCACACCCTGCTATCACCTAGCCTTAATTTCTCAGGAAGCATGAGCCACAATCTAGTCCCAGAGGCAGGACACATAACTGTCCAGGTCTGACTGGTCTGATCTGACCCATTGGTGGCATAAGGTTTTCAAGAAAGATTTGAGTATAGTGACAAGTTTGGTGACAGGCAAGACCAGAAAGAGCATTCTATGGTCAAGGGACAAAAACTCCAAACATTATCTCCACACTAATTTCTAGCACCTCTCCCCTATCTCCAGAAACTGGATAACATTACTTGGACAGAAAAAATCCAGCTGCTGCCAATTATAATGCAGCATATGTGTCTGTTCCAAAAAAATGTGGTTAAATACCTCATTACACACTCATAAATTCCCTGAAGTCAATGCCAGTTTGCCTCTGCCCAGAAGTGAACTGAGCTGCATTTGGTGTGGTCGGATTCTAGTAGGTGTTGTCCCTACACTCCTCAAGCACTTGGCAATTCAAACGCAGTGACATGGATAGAAAGTCTCCTATGGACTTCCCTTGCGCCTGAATCGGCCTCTACATCTCCACCTCTGATGGAAGCCGGGGGGGGGCGGCACAAATCTTTTCCCCTATCTACGTGAGCCACTTGGTTCACATTAACTGTAAAAGCCACATCAGATGACAAAGGAATGATTCATAGGGAAAGGCAGAGAAGGAGGAACAGCAATTCTCATGCAGCAATGTCTACTAGGAGACTGGAGGCGAGGAGGTCTCAGGATTGTCTGGAAGGCTCCCAGACCTTGCGAGATCTGTCTATCTTTCAGTATGATGTAACCAAACACACCCACATGCCAGCTGGTTTGTGTAAAGTCTCTCCAACTGCCCTCCAGCCATTCCTCCAGCCCCTTGTACGACACTTTCCCAGCTTGCTGAGCTCACTTCCCCTCGTAAGAAGGATTTTTGATGAAGTGGAGCGATGGTAACCACATGGGCTTACTCACCCTCACCCAAGTCATCTGCTCCAGCAGGCTTGTGCTCAGGGGATGCAGGATTTCACACATGGGCTCATAAGGACCCAGCAGTTCAGGAAAATAATACACACCCGGGATGGAGCGCACCTTGCTGCCTGCACCATTTTGTTTAATTTTATTTTTTTTCCAAAAGATCTCCGCAGTCAATTTTCCTTCTGTTTTCATTTGTTGACTCAGCTGCACTCACAGCCTGAGGCGATGGATATGGCATGGTGGGGCCCTCATTCATGCAGTTCAGTTGCTGGTAACAGCTGGGATCACTGTGGGTCTTCGGTATATAGGTTCTGGCTCAAGTAGAGAAGAAAAGATGTCCTTCCCTTAAGGCATCAAAGAAGGAGAGCCAGGAGGTGGTTGGTAGCCTAACCAGAACTAATAATGCAGGACTGGGGATCAGTTATTAGGGTTAAAGAGCAATTTGTTATTAGTTAACAGGTAACCTGCTGTTATCTGCCTGATCTATGACATATCCTGGACATTATTCTAACTATACCTCATTGTCACCTTCTGAGATATGCCTTCCCCCACAAAATAACTTGACTGACATTTGACTGAAAGTCAATGTGAAGATGTTCTGAGTACAGTTCTTCGTTGAAAACTATTCCCATCCTGATCCACTGAAGTGCCCATTATATATATAAGCTGCCTGCAACACCCTGGGCATTTTTATGGGATGGACCACCAGACTAGGTTATATTCAGCAAAGACACCACCACAGCCGTCACTTAAGGGCTCCAAATTCCAGGTATATCTTCCTGCACCGAGATATTCCTGCTAGTCACCTCACAAGGGAGCCACCTGAGACATAACTGTGCCACAGTAACCAAAAATGGTAGGCTGAAAACAAGTATGGACATTCTGGAAGATATTTGAAATCTCCTCGCTAAATGTCTTCTTCTGGAGGTCAAGGATCTCATCGGCCTCTGAGAAACTTTGGTAAATAATAATTTCCAATGTGCACGTCATTAACGTCTGGCTGGTGCAACTCTCCCCAAGTCACTTCTACTCAGACACCTTCCACAGCGTGCAAGGAGCTCTTCAGGCAGGACACACACAATCAGTGGGTACAGAATAATTATTTATTGGTTAATAACCACAAGAGATTTCTAGAAGTTACACGCTACTAGGTTAAGTATTAGCATACTCGGCGAGTTTCTGCTGGGCAGGTGTAGATGTGTTGACCTTCTTCAAACAGGCTGATTCTCAATCTTCATCGTTGCTCTCTTCCATTTTGCCACATTTTTCCTTACAGTTTTATAACTTTTCACATCAACAGTTTCTCTTTTGAATCTTCAAACCATTATCTCAAGAGTTACACTGCTTTCCCTTTTCCTACCTTGCGTGCCTTTAGCTGACAGACTTTCTCACAGCTCAGAAAAAATTTTCTCAGCAAAACCAAGCCAAGGTCACACAGCTGTGCTGCACCAAACCAGGCCTTGGGTCTGAGAGCTGAACTCCTGGGCTGTAGGTTACATTGGGTCATCTTGGCAATCCAGGGCTCATTTTTCTGGCTTAAAGATCTGTGCTGACTTCCAGGACAGAAATCCTGCTTTGTCATTTGAACACGCAGTTTGAAGGGTGAGCAGGGAGGACAAAGCCCCAAGGGCCAGGCCAAAGCTAGGCTAAATCACACAGCAGCATGTGTATCCCCTGCTGCACACGAGGTAGAACCTGCCAAAGAGTTGATTACCAGGCCTGCACCATGCTGCATAAGATGGGTTACATCAGCACACGCCGTGTCCCACCACCGCTTCCCATCACTAGTGAAACGCTACCAAAAGGAAAAATACTCATCATTTCCTCGAGGCTTTAATGCATTGAGTGGGGATGTATTGTTGCCATCGATGAACAGCAACCACTGAACATAGAATCATAGAATGGTTTAGGTTTGGAAGGGACCACAAGGATCATCTAGTTCCAGTCCCTTTGCCATGGGCAGGGACACCCTCTGTGAGGTCAGCAGCTGTTGCACAAATGCACTTCTTTCAAGGAAAAAGGCAAAAAGAAAAGAGGGGCTGACCTCTCACAGTGCTTTGTCCTTCAAAACAACAGCTGGGAACTCGCCCCCAGGAGCGCTATACTGAACTTCACTACACCACAAAGGCCGTAATTGCATCTGCATGGGAAATTACTTCTCTAGTTGAGGGACAGGGGATACCCACTCCAAAACAGGACAGGCCCAAGCACCTCATTCACATCTAGACAAGTGGAAAGATCTAGACAAAGGATGGAGAGGGGATTCCTGGGAAAACATTGATGTAAGTGAAATGAGATTAGAAAACCTAACCTTTCCTGTCAAAAAGGAACTTTTGCCAAAAATATCTTGACACTTTCCACAAAAAAAAAAA
>VWZZ01007704.1:190880-231899 GCA_013399095.1 Psophia crepitans | reverse complement strand
AAAAAAAAAAAAGCTTTTGTAATAGCAGGCTAACATGTCTCAGCAAATTTTTAGTTCAACACAACCTTCTACTCAGAAGCAGTTTTAATGGACAGTTCTCAGTCAGCCCTATGTAATCATTCAAAACATCTGACAGAACGTATTATAGGAGCAGTGGCTGGGTAAAACTAACTTTCTTCCTTCTCTTCATGAGCACCAACAGAACCAGCACAAAATAACTCCATCACCCTTTCTCACTTTATCCCCTAGATTAGTCAAACAATTAACTGCAAGCAGCAGTCATCGTGGCTTCAATCTTCATCATCTGTGAACTAGTCCGTGAGTTTTTGTGAGCCAATCCATGACTTCATTACTCAGAGCTGCTCACTCCAGAGCTGGAATGAATCATTTTCATCCAGTGGACCGTTCACTCCAGTGCGTTTGCTCTTCATCACCCATGTGTGAGACTACTTGTACAAGTCGCACAATATCACTTCTACTACCTCAGTGGATAGCAAACTTCTAAAGACAGAAGGGAGGAAGCAGTCCTTCTGTTCACACAGAAGTACTCCTGTCCTTTCAGAGGACAAGAAGGAAGAACAGCCAACTCCCAAACAAGGCATAGAAGTAGAAAAGCATTCTTATGACTGCTTGAATGGCCACAGATAATTAGCAGGATCAGCCCTAGGCAAGACAACTGATGTCACTACTGAAAGAGAGATGCAGTCATGAACCTTGCCTTGTGACAGTGAGAAATTCACCTAGAGACAACTAGAAGAACATCTAAGAAATCCAGCGTATCCAATACAGAAAACCAGGGTGAATGAACTCCAGCGCTACTGTACATCCCACAAATACAGCTCAGATTATCATTAGCAACGGGTTATCATCCAAGACGCATAACCATTAGACAGTATGTTTAACCAAACAAGTCTTATTTCCCTGCTGCAACCCAAACAGCATCCTTTGGGCTCATCCCATTGCAAGGATCGCTGTGGCTCCTAGCACACATGCCATGTGTGTCACCACTGGCTGCCTCCTACTGCATTTTCTGTCCTTGGAAAGGTTCATCTTTACCGGCTTTCAGATACTGAAAGCTGTATCCCCATCCACCTAGAAGCACTCACATTTCGAAGATCACCATTAAAATGTCACTCCTAGGGTCCTACAACAGAGCTAGAAGGAAGCTGGGCTAGAAACTGGACTGTAACTCATAGGAACGATGAGTCATTTGAGATGAAATGAGCAGTCATTATTTGACAAATTAACCTTCTCAGAGAAAAGTTTCTAATACACCTGCTCTAGATGATAGTGTCAAGATTTAAATAGGCACCAGATTTGCATAATACCCTTAAGATAAGCAGCACTACACCAAAGCCCTGCAATGCATGAAGGATTTATTTCATGTCTTACACATTTCTGTATTCCAGAAGAGGCCATTCATCATTGTGCCAATACTTCAGTGATTTCACTGAAAGCTCCAACAGCTCTAGATTATCGGGGAATTATATATTTTTCCCCACTGAATAATCATTCCCAGAAATCTGCTCAGAAAAAAAAAAAAATTTAAAAAATCCCATTTTCATCATATAGGCTAATGACATTGCAAGCAGTGACATTCACTTTTAATGATTACCCCGTCAAAGACATGGAAACCTCTCTTTTTGACCAGTTGAATGGATCTGTTCATTACTGCTGAATTTCCAGCTCTAGTTAGATATGTACTCAATATCTTACAGACAGATCTTCATCAATGCCTTGGCTACACAGGACCTCTTCAAAAAGGAAAACATTCCAACAGTTATTTCACTATCACTATTGAGAGATTTCTCCTGACTCAGGGACCGTAAGAATGGATAGCCACATTCTTGTGCCCTGTACTCACAGGCGCTATCCACGCTGCCAGCGGTACACGTACAACTTGTGTGACTGAGACCCCACACCAACAAAGCCACATCCTGGCAAACCCAGATTAATCCCTTCCTGAGTGCAGGTCTCTGAAAACTCACTATTACCTTCCTTGGCAAGGACAGGAACACGTCCAGCAGTTGGCAGCTGGACAGTGGCAGCAGATTTAACCCAAACGTGATTATTTTGTTGGTCAGTACAATGTCAGAGGAATCTGAGAAAGCCAACACCAGCTCAAAGCTTGTGGACAGGTGGGATATTAGGAGAGGCAGACGCTTGTATCCCAGTAGTCTGAGAGCCTAACTCGCTTAAGCTCCTCTTGAGACTGCCAGGCTCAGATACAATGGTGATGTGGCTATAAAACTTCCCTGTTGAGACTGACATATTGATCGATCCAGAAGCTACAAGAAATTTGTCCCATCTGGAAAGAACTCTGTATGCGACATCTTACCTTCTGTATTGGGTGAATAACCTCCAGCCTCTGCTTTGACACACATGTGGTTTAATTCACCCAGTTTTCCTTAAATAAGAAAGTGATTTTCAGGGTGCAAGGATCATGTCAGGCAGTGATGTTCAGAGTGGGAAAACCTTTTGATACAGGGAAGGAGATGACAGTATATCAGAAAAACTACCATCACTACTGGAATCACTGGAAATTACTGCTGTGTTATTCATTCACTCCGAATCTTCTGCTGCTTCTGCAGAGGCCCCTGGAAAAGACTATTGGAGAAAGCATGCTTGTACTTTAAGGGGACGCTATCAAGGATCACGGACAGAAAGCACTCACAAATCTCAATGCTATGATCACTCTTACTTGCAATAGCAGTTAACACTTGAAAACATCTTTGAAGACTAAAGGAAGATGCCGGTGCAGGGAGTGGAATTACTTCAGGGGCTTCTTTGCTCTGCTGTTTTCAGCCCGAGTGTTAAAAACAACCTTGCTAATGCAGATCTTGCAACCTCGCTGCGAAATCACAGGTCTGGGCCACGCAACGCAATGACTTCTGAGCCCATTGGCCTGTTTCACCCTCCAACAGCCACACAGAGCTTTCAAAAGTGTCACATACATGAAGATATGTGCTGAAAGATGACATGAACCAGGCTGTAGCATAAGCCCAATCTTTATCAGTCACCAAGGAATCCTAGTGAAAGACAAACATTTTGAGTACTCCCAACAACAAGAAATATTTCCTGTAGTAGGCACCAAAGAACCCAATCCCGAGACCTGGATCTGCAGGAAAAGAGCGTTCTACTGCTCACAAACTGGTGGGTTTTTTCCTTACTACTTTTCTGTACGCTGACACAGAGAAGACATGGCAAAACAGCTTTGCCAGCAACAGGTCCAGAGGGGCAATAGACCCTCCATCCAGAACCTTGTCTGCTCTGGTCCATTATTGATCGCCAGCCACCTTTACCTTTTAACTTGAATAAAGTTTTCATATAAATAAAGTAAATATTCTGTATTTCATAAAGTATGAATAAAGTAAATTAATTAAAGTGGCATTACTCCCTCCCTCGGCAGCTTTAACCAGCCCTACGCACCTCCTTCCTCATGGCACTGAGGATCAGAGAGGCAAAGATGTCTGGTAAAGTCTGTTTGCTGAGAAACACAGTACCCAGTTCATCAAAACTATTCACAAATATGAGCCAAATTCAGAGAGCTGTTACCTCCCTCTCCCAAAACGGCAATCAGGGAACAGCCACATTTCGCACAGTCACCTCCTACATGGAACCTGTCTCTGAAAACACAGAAAAATGGAGCAAGAGGACCCAAATCCGCGCAGCCTACAGCCAGGCACAGGGCAGACTCCAGCTCCGCAATTCCCCAGCCCCGCACCCCATGCTGGATGATTTCATCTCCTCCCACTGCACTCACAGCAGCGCAGATCCCAGCTGAGACAGTCGGCAGGACAGCTGTGCACTGCTTTGCAGTAGGAAGGCTCTTTGGTAGAGCAACAGCTAGAAGTGTAATCATTTTTTAAATGAAAACTGATCTAAACCTGACAGGGATGCCAGCACAGACTGAAAATCCCAGAGGAGAGGGTTTGCTTGGGAGATTTCTGGAATTTCCTGCTTCTGGACCAATTAGAAATAGTACAAGATCATAATGATATATTCTGATGACAACGGGCCATGTCACTCATCATCCTGCTTTTGGCCTGAAACTTGGAATTTCAGACGAAATAATGGGAAGAAGAAATTTATCTTTTTTTTGCACTTGCAAGGTTTTCTCAAAGACTCTTCAGGGAGATAGAAGTGTTTTTCTTCCATCTGTGTTCTTTCACC
The DNA here is from genome assembly GCA_013399095.1 of Psophia crepitans. Taxonomy (NCBI): domain Eukaryota; kingdom Metazoa; phylum Chordata; class Aves; order Gruiformes; family Psophiidae; genus Psophia; species Psophia crepitans. The sequence continues at coordinate 227,726 of VWZZ01007704.1, read as the reverse complement.
CATCCCATCTTTATAGACCCTCACCTGGCAAGTTACATATGTTTCTGGAACGTGTTCTCAGGAGTCTGAGTAAGGGATATTATAGTTGTAAACGAGAACATCCGCACTGCCTGACAGACAGTGCATTCACTGTGTTTAATGGAGAATAAGTCACAGGCATTTCAGAAAGCCCCATAAAAAATGAAAATTTAAGGAGACATTGATCCACCTCGATTAGGTATTTCGCACTGTTAATGTTTCTGGCCACCCTGTAACCTTTCATACATCAACACCATCAATGGCCCTAGGAGATAAGGAAGAACTCCTACCCCCACTGTTCTGATGAAGGAACCAAGAGATGAAGAAAACAGGCTCAACACAAACCAAGATCTTGAATGCTGTCCTTGTAAACTCTTGATGGATACCTTCACACTGGGAAAGGTTTCCTTTGCATTGTATTGAAACTTAATGAGTACTAAACCTGTCACTGCCTCAGTTTGAGCTGGAAGAGGTGGTTCACACTAAGTTGCCATTCCCCACCCATTCGGTACTGCAGAGTTTCCAACTCTGACGACATTGTGGTTCCTACCGCTGTAGTATCCAAGCAAGGGCTCAGGTCCCACGCATTCAGTACTGTACATTCATGTAATAAAAGTAAGTCTGTTCTTACAATTAGGGAAGCAATGAAAAATTTAAGCTGGAAGGGATCCCTGAAGATATCCAGTTGAAGCCCAAGCAGGGCTGTGTCCAGCAACCAGATTAGGTTGCTCAGAGCCCTGCCCAGTCAAATATTGAAAAACCTTCAAAAGACAGAGATTTCCAGCCTCTAAGACCCCACTGCATTGCTGCATCACCCTTTGTGAGCTGAACTCCTTATTTAGCTTCGCCATTCTGTTTCAAACCACCAGTGGCCGACTCCTCCCTGTGCCACAGCAGGCTGCCCAGCCTTGCCATGCACTGCAGTCACCCTGTACCCACCCACTGACTGCAAACCTTCTGGGTGCCCTTTGAGGCTGAGTAGCTGTCCTTCCCACCAGTCCTATCAACTCTCCCATTTTACAACAGCGCCAGGAGGTCGAGGGAGGGGATTCTGCCCTTCTGCTCTGGTGAGACCCCCCTGCAGCGCTGCGTCCAGCTCTGGGGTCCTCAGGACAAGGAGGACACAGAGCTGCTGGAGCGAGACTAGAGGAGGCCACAAAGATGCTCAGAGGGCTGGAGCACCTCGGCTACGAGAACAGGCTGAGGGAGCTGGGCTTGTTCAGCCTGGAGAAGAAGGCTCTGGGGAGACCTCACAGCACTTCCCAGTACCTAAAGAGGGCTTATAAGAAAGATGGGGACAAACTTTTAGCAGGCCCCGCAGCAACAGGACAAGTGGTAATGGTGTTAAACTAAAAGAGGGGAGATGCAGACTAGATATGAGGAAGAAATCTGTTACAATGAAGGCAGTGCAACACTTCAAACAGGTTGTCCAGAGCGGTGGTAGATGCCTCATCCCTGGAAACATTCAAGGTCAGTTTGGACAAGGCTCTGAGAAACCTGATCAAGTTGAAGATGTCCCTGCTCCTTGCAGGAAAGTTGGACTAGATGAACTTCAAAAGTCCCTTCCAACCCAAACCGTTCTGTGATTCTATAACCTAGCCTGACGGCAGGAAAAAGGGACGATGTCCATAGGAAAGGCAGGTAGTAATGGCTGAGGCCAGCCAATACAACACATACAGCCCACTCCTTCCCTGCGCCCAAGGCCCTCAGAAAAGCAAGTGGCTGGGAACTTGCTCCAGACCAGATGAATTGTCCTGGCGGTCCAGATGCAGCTCATGAGCAGCCCAGCCTCAGACTATTAAACAGCAAAATCTCATCACTGTTTATGGCTCAATCCAGGCTCACATGCAAGCCCTGTATCCCAAGCTCCTGACCCAAAACATAGGCAGCAGGGTTTCAAAATCTGGACCCAAGCCCAGAGCAAAATTTTCCAGCTCTGGCCACCTATTTCACTGGTGCTTTTGCATTTCTGATGTCAGTATCATTTTAGGTAATACATTTCAAGTCAATTCACTGTCTGGCCTTCATGCACATACAAAGTCTGACAAGCAAATAAAGAAAAGGAACATATATTTGATAGATTTAAAAGCTGTTTCCATTTGGATTTCCTTTTAATGGAAACATTCTGCTGGTCTTTGGTTTTGTGGAAGTTGGGGGGTGCTGGACCCTTTAAATAGAACATAATTCAGGGGCCAAATTTGACTTAATGGGGTCCTGTCAATCCCTTGAAATACTGCCTTGGAAAATTGCAATTAAAAAAGTGTTTCCAAACAACAGGACAGCCACTAAAGTGGATAGGGGAGATTGTTGAAATGGTCTCCAGCTCATTGCCTGGCTTTTTGAGAATTCTGCATGATCTTTATATAAGCATGCTCTTAAACACAAAGTAAAGTGGAAGAAAATACAGAAGCTTTATATGCAGACGTCATTATGTTTCGTGACTAACCCGTAAGTAGTTGCCACCCAGGAGCCGAGAACAGCACTGCCTACCTGGACTAGGAAGTTCAAACCCACGAGCACATGGCGACCAAAGCAACACAGCACACGTAGCCCAGCACTGATGGGCAAGCACAAGAATATTTACAAGTAAATATTTTATATTTTTTGCACACACAATTCAACACTTCAAAGCAAGTCTGTAATAACAGAGTAGCACATCCGTTGTGTCAGCAGCACCAAGGCAAGCCACGCTGACAAAAACCCCTAAAGAACAGGATATCACTTCTACTGTCCAAGCGCTTATAAGATATCAGTAATGGTGGAGAAATGCATTTACAAAGAGAGAAAATTGCTGGATTCATTTCCCCGCAAGCGTGTACCACGATTCTTACTGAAAACTTTATTTTGGTAGATCCATGTTGTTACAAGAACTTGGCAGCTAGCAAAGCACCAGTGAAGTTGTTTCCGTTTCGCTTGCCCTTGTCCTCCCCTTTGCATGATGGAGTGGAAGTTTTGCTGCTCCGGAGGCCAGCAGAGCCAAAACCCCTCAGCAACAATTTGCCATGGAGAAACACTCAGGAAGGTCTCGTGTCACTCAGCTACACACACCCCGAGCCTCCACAGCAGCTGCACATCGGACAAATGGAAAAATTAACAGCAACAAACTTCCCAGGAGCCAGAGACCAACAAATTAGCGCAAGGAAAGAGACTCCACCAAATTCCACTAAGCAAGATTTCCGAATCTGCCCGAAGTTCTGTTATTCTTTGATTATACTGACATCTAAAGGTCATCATATTAACTGTGTTAATGTTTTCTCCCCCTTATCTGATCTCAGCTCTAAAAAAAATCAATGAACATTTGCTACATTGTTAAGAAAAATGGAAAACTGGTAATACATTAAAGATCTTTCATTGATTCGGTTTTTAAATAAAAGACATGGGAAAAAATAAAAAGTCAGTTGGTATAAACGTATCTGAAGGATTAAGAAGGTAAGACATGGCCTATCATACATCAAAAGAGCTGACTGCATGATGCCCTGTCCTCACGGGGGTTCACACGTGTACTTGCTACCAGCCATGAATAATTATCCCTCTTAGCAAGAGTCAAGCTCGGCCCTAAGCAGGTGAGGGCAGAGGTTTGTCCGCACAAGGTGAAATCCCATTTCACAGGCAGGTGGCAGGCCCTGGAGCACCCTGCTGTCCTCCTACTCAGTGTTAGCAGCCTAGGGAGGAAATAATTAGGAAATCAAGGAGTCCTTGCCTAAACCAGCCATCACAGAGGCAGGGATGAGCCAAGCTTTATGCACATATGCCACTTGGTACCAACACATCTCACAGCTCAGAGCAGCAGCAGCCCAAACTTGGATGGCTGAGCTGGGACATGCCAGTGTCCGTGATGGGTAGGAAGCAGCTCCACAACTAACTGGAGCCACAACACCTTGTACTGGTAAGGCAGCTCTCCAGAGAGGAAGATAAGTGGATAAAGTCACTGCCTCATCTTGGTCAGCTCAGAGTCCCCCCACAAGCAAAGGATCTGGAAAAAAATAATAAATCAGGCAAATCCCTGAGGACACTTAAAAAAAAAAAGGCAAGTCTCAAAAAGGGTTAAACAGAGGGCAACAAACTTATTCACATATAATGTCTCCAAAGGGGGACATCCAAATGAAACAAGCTATTCACTCAGCCTTAACCCCACCCCCACCCCGCCACTGCTCCACCGAAGGAAAATGACCCCCCATGTTTCCCTTCTGCAGCCAGAGCAGAGCCAAGAGCTCAGACAAAGCCACACAGCCTGGGAGCCTCTGCCCACAAGTGCTTTGAACCTGTATCATTATTATTGTTATTTATAATCCTGCACACGTGGGCACAAAGAAGCCGTCAGCTTCCCGGAGCCAACCCCCTTGAGAGGATAAGCACCCCACACTCGAAAGGTAAACACTGGCTCTTGAGCCCCCCAAACCAGGCTGCCTTAAGCAGACTGGCACTGAATTAGCCACTAATCGGATTAGGATAAATTGCTTTAAACTGACATTCAGGAGTGAAAGGCCCCCACCGCCTCTACTGGGCAGAGCCCGGGGCTTCAAGCAAACCTGACCGCTGCAGCCTCACACCGAAAGCGTGAAGGATTTGCCTTATTCCAGCCAGCAGTTTTATTATCTTAATCGTGGATTAAACAACTGTATTTGGGGGCTGAGGAAGGGGAGGGATTGGGGTTAATCAGGCAGAGCAAGGGATGCTGCTCTCTCTCACAGGCAAAACACAGTGTGCCTGGGGAAGATACCCGCAGTATGGAGGTGGCAGAAGGCAGAGGGTCTGAGGACAGCCAGGGTGAGCTGCAGTGAGCATGGCCTGGGCCCTGAAGCTTGGTGTTGGAAGGGGCAGAGGAAGGCAGGGTCAGTGACACATGTGGTGGGATCTTGAAGATGTTTGGCAACCCCTGGCAGGGAGAACAGACATCAGATCCTGCAAACCCAAGCAGAGATGTCCAAAGGACTGCACATCTTGCTGCCTCAGCCCCCTTGAACTTCGCTTCACACACACACACTATTTGAGAGGAAAACCAGCAAAGCCTGGTTTCCTACAGATATGTTTTCCCCTGTATATTCTTCAATGCTTATTAAAGCCCAAACACACACTGCACTTCCTCCCTGCAGCCACATCTTTCCACTCCCCCATCACCCGCACTTTGGTCAAAGAACCATGAGTCCAACAGCTCTGGGACCTCACTCCCTCCCATCTAGTCTTGTTGCAATCGGCCCGCAGTTCAAAGGCTATTTTAGAGGGCTGCAAATAGATAGCAGCAGACTTGCAAGCACACAACTACATAACCTTTGTTTCCTTAGGGGACGAAACAAAAAGAATAACAAAAGATGAAAGCAGAGAGCGTGGCTGCTCAGTTCCCAGTTACGCTCAAACCCAGCATCAGTCCAGCAACAGTCCTGGAGAATTAAAGCATCAACGCTGAAAAAATCTAGTTGGGTATTGTAACTCCACCCCAAACTTCCAGACATGAGCAGAGAGGCTGCCACAGGACAGATAGCTGTTGCTCCCCCAAACCATCACCCAAATACTTGAACACGCCCTTGACAAGCCAAAACACCACGTCCCTTTTATTTATAAATGCTAATCCCGCAGAGACTGTCCCCCCTCGCAAGACGCAGAGTCCCAGTCCTGAAGCAGTTCAGTCACTGGTAACCAGGCAAGACATTTGGCGAGGATCACTGGGAGTTTTGCCTGGGTAACATCTGCAGGATTGGGCTCCAGCTGTTTTGACTTCCCTGGCAGACCGATGTCATTGGCACGCTAAAACAAGGGCTTGAGTTGCTTTCCTCGCCACGACCTCCCCTCGCAGAATTAGAAGGTTTATTTGTTCTAAGGTAAAGTATAGTGACACATTAAAGATGCCCCCATTTTCCCTCTTAGATCAGCTTGACATCTGCTTCAAAAATGTTATGAAACACTCTCTGAACCTGCTGTGGAATTGGATATTATGATATTTCACCAAGACGTGGTTCGAGCGAACTTTCACCTCCAAGTGAAAGTTTGAGTGTTGAAAGTGAAAACAGACCATTCAGAGCCTTTCACTGGGACAGACCTTTCAGTGACACTGGATGTAGGGAAATAATTGCAGATGGTATTGTTGTGGGGGAAGTATCACCTGCCATGAAATCTCACCCTGAGCGAACATTCAGTTGTTATAAGATCATATCGTTGCGCTGCTTCGTGGTAACACATTCAGGCTGCAGACTTGAGCAAGGTCATTCCACAGGAAACCCACACACAACAACAGGGTTTTGTTCATTGTGGTTAATGATACTGGAAAGGGGTGTGGAAAAAAAAAAAAAAGAAAGCTTATCAAAATATTTTTGCTACGGATAAAACAGCCTTCGATGAAAGGGGTTGCTTTTTTCATATCCATTTACATCAAGAAATTTCATGTTTCCAATGGAGAAACATAAGCAGCAGAAATGTGATGTTCAGCAAAAATGAAAAAGGGGCTTTTTAACAAACAATTAAAAAACTTGGTATATAATTAATCAAAAAAAGGAGAACGCTTGTCATTTTTGTTGACTTTTCTCACACATAACTACTCAACAATTTCTGTTCCTTGCAAAAAAGGTTCGCTCAAAACCCCTGACAGACACAAGATTTCTGCCTCTTCTGTTGTGGGAAGTAATCTGGAAGGCATGTTTTATCCATGGAGATGTGTTACAACAGAAGAGCAATGCTTATGAAAACCACACAGGTCTGAGCTCTGCAACCTGCTGCCTTTGTAGACTTCAGAGCACTGAAGAAATCTTCACGTAACCACAAGCCAAGCCCTCCTCCCCCTCAGGTAAGGAAGTAACTTGACATGGGAAAATCAACATGGGGGAAAATTAGAACCAAGCCATCCCCTAAGCCTTGCTTCTGCTACACGTGTGTTTACAAGTCCTATTTTCATAACTCAGAAAGATTGAAGCCACCTGCTTTCCAGGTGCTGGAGGCAGAAACCACAAGACACTTGTGAAAGACCCTGCGTGGCATCCCCTGCCAGAGCTCAGCACCCCGGGACGTGGCGCACTGCGGGGCCAAGTAGCCTCTCCTCCTGAGACGTGCCCACGGCTGGAAGAGCAGGTAAGCCAGCAGTTACCTGAGCTGCGCTGTTCGCAGGGACCCACACGCATACATGGAGAGCAAGAGGATGCTAGGAATATTTTGGTATGGGCTTGGAGAAAGAGCAGAGGAAAATCGTAGTCCCCTGAGAGTGGGAAACAGGGTACCACAAGGCTCATCCATGATCAAGGCCACGGCATGTGAACTCCACTTTGGACTGAGACAAGCGCAATAGAAGCAAACAGCCTGTTCAAGTCCTTGCTTCCATAACCACTAAGTCTTCCTTCAAATTTCTTTTTTCTTTTAAAAAAAAAATAAATCTTTTTTAACAATCTAACTAGCAATACTCTCAAAAAAAGAAACTCTTAACAATGTTTTACAACCTGTTAACAGCTAAAGAAACAGCCCAAAACAATGTCTCCACAAATGCAGACGACTGTGCTTTTAATTAAGATTCACAACTTTTTTTATTGAAGGCTGTGAACTATAATGAGTTCATTCATTCGCAGGAGTCGGCTCAACCTGTGCTGCCTCCACCACCTAACCTCCCCGGGATAATAACGACACCATTCACACCCCGCCGCCTTCCGCCGCACAGCATCACGCAGCCCTGCAGCGAGGAGGGGTGAAGCCCTGGATGGTCTCCTACGAGCCAGGAGTGGAGCTAAGCGACACCGAGAAACATTTTTGTGACTTCAGCATCATCCCTAAGCCTGAGCCTCTGGGAAACCTTGCTCTGCGTGGAAGTGTGAGAAATACCAAACTGCCCCCAAAGGAGCTGTAACGTGGGATAACAAATCCTCCAGCAGTCCTTGTCTGCATCTTTGAAATGAGCAGGCACCCAGGGCATGTCCCTTGGGGACAGTAGCACACATGAAAACGCTGGGAAAGCTGAAAGAGTGTCCCTCCCTCTCACTCACCCTCACCAAAGAGTCATTAAATGCCTCTTGCTATTGCTTTTTTAATTTGTGGGCGAGTTTAATGGCCACAGGAGACGGCTGGACAGAGGCACCTCCCTGACATCACATCACTGCTCGCTCCAGTGTCTCAACTCATCCACACCAACACTCTGCCCCTCTGAAGTCTCCTGAGGTCCTCAAGTGGCCCTGAAGATAAAACACCTTCAGGTGAGCCCAGAAGCAGAGACAAACAATTGCTGACACAGTACAGATGCTAGACAAGAAGACAGAGAACAAAGTGTTAGCGTGGGGCTTACACATGAACCTCCTAAACTGAGGGTGGTCTCAGGTCCTCTGAACACCATCTGTAAATTCAACCTATCACTTATTGAGACCAAAGGCTCCTCAGCCCCTCTGAGCCCTCTCCAGGACTAAACCAACGTGATTCAGTTGACACACATTGACCTCTGCGGTCATATGTCACTGGCTTTATATGGATGGGTCTCTCTTTCTTAATGTAGTGAGGTTGCAGCCATATGGCTTCATGATACAAGGCAAGCAATAGCTCTGCAGGAGGGTTTGCAGGCAGGAAAGCTTGTCTGTGTTTTCCAGTTATATCAGGTGGAGAAATAAAGCATTACCTGGGCCTCCAGCCTGAGCTTGGCCTGACCAGTAAGCCAGGAGTCTTCTTCCTGCCTACCTACTCTACTTTCTCCCTATAGTGGCTGGAAAGCATAAATGGTGGTGTTCATAGAGAAGGAAAGAGTTTCAAATAAAAAAGATAGTAGACTCTTCTACAGTCAAAAATCCAAAGAGAGTCTGTGTATGAAGGGTCCTGACAAGCCTTGAAAAATGAGCATTTACAGGAGCAAGTTTCACAGACAGCATCCTGGTTAAGACTGAAAGCTTCTAGAGTTTAAACACGTAAGCAACAGAGCCTTAATTAAAACTTCCTAGGCAAGGCTGTAATGGACCCAAAAGTTCCCGAGCTCAGGTGAGAGTGGGATCTGCAGTACCAAACAGGTTAGAGCTGCATTTCCGTATCAGAGCAACAGTCAACCTGGTGGTAACCAACTGCTCCATCTCCAGTATTCACCAAGGTCAAACATTTGAAGGAAGCTGAAAAGGTTCCTGAAATGCCACCTACACACCAGCAATCTGCACATCTCAGTTTCTAACCAGAGCGAAAGACAACTGCCAGCCACGAGATACACAAAACACAGCCAAATCCTGGGGAAAGAGCTTTGTAGGACGTGGGAGCCTGTGTCATCACAGCACAGTTGGTGAACTCGCTTCCTCAGAAAAGCCAGTACCATGGCATCAGGATTCTATTGCGCTTTATCAGAACTAAACCACTTGGACAGAGAGGAGGAGAAAAGAAAAAAGACTCAGTGCCTGAGCCTTCTGCAGGTGTGATTTGTGCCTAGGACGCCAAGCAAGAGGCACATGGGTTTGCTGTGTTATGTAGCCAAGGCAAACAAGACACAGCAAGGTCCAATTCTGGCCCCCTCAGGATCCATAAACCGGCCTCTGGGAGCTGTGGGGGGCACGTTAGTCCTAATTGTGTCTTGTTTAACTTGGCTCTTCAAACAGCAAAGCTTTTGCTGTCTTGGCTAGAGTCACCAATCTCACACCTTGGTGAGACTTACCTCTTTTCTTGGATTGGCAATTAAAAAAAAAAAATCCCTAATGTTGACATACGTTAAATGTTTTTGATCAAAACCCACTTATTTTTACAAGGCGTAGTTAGGATGACGTGCTGAGAACTTCTGTCCAATGCAGCAGGGAGAAGTAGTCTACTCTCAGAGGGCGAGATCCTCCCTGTCATACGTCTTTGAAGCAGTTTCACTGATTGCCATCACCTTTCTCAGGATTTTACCCTCCTAACTAGCAGCAGAACAGAGACTTAATGCCCAGCAGAGGCAATGTACACCGCTCTGCAAATGCGGGTATAAATCCCAATAGCCTCATTCCTCTCTGCAGCTGCTGATCTGCAAAGTCAGCCTAGGAGACACCTGAGGAGAAAGCACTAGTACATTGGGCTAGTCTGGTGATTTCCTTGACCTGCAAGAAGTGAACCACCAGTATTTTTCATGCAGGTATAGACCTGCACCAAACAGACTCTGAAGTGGCAGAATTGGAGCCCACCCTGTGCATGGTCCCATGCTGAACCCAAGAGGATAAGCCCCACAGAATTCCTTTGCATTTGCTTGCCACCAACCCTGACAACAAGCCCGGGAATGCTGAAGCCTCATGACCAGAGTCCACAGCAGCCTGGAAGATCAGCCTTTCCCTCTGGTTTCCCTCCACATTTCTTAGTTCGGCCTACTAGAGAACAGAACTGTGTTTGCTCACACAGAACTGGTCCAAGCTTGAGAAATGGAGGACGAGGTGTGGTATTGTCAAGCTTCCAAAAGTCTTGAGGGATTTGTTAGTTTGGTACAGAAATGCAGAAAACTGAGGTGGAAAAGACAAACCAGGAGCTCAGTCCTTCCTCCCACAAACTTAGTGTTAAAACCATGATGCTCAAAGAGAAGTTCAATTCATGGCAACCTCTGTGCCGGGGCAGAATGGTTCTTGCTGGCCCAGCTCCAGCTCTGCTTGCTCTAAAATACCTTAAGATGTTACTGCGCTGCCCTGAAGGGATGGCTGCAGTGCTGGCAAGCAGGCAGGGTGTCGCAGTTTTACCCCAGCCAGCGGCTGGGCACCACGCAGACGCTCGCTCAGTCCCGCTCATCGGAAAGGGGGAGAGAATCAGAAGAGTGAAAGAGAAAAATCGTGGGTTCAGGTACAAGAGTTTAATAAGTGAAGCAAAAGCCGCGTGCGCAAGCAAAGCAAACCAAGGAATTCATTCCCCACTGCCCACGGCAGGCAGGGGTTCAGCCATCCCCAGGACAGCAGGGCTCCGTCACGTGTAATGGTTACTTGGGAAGACAAACGCCATCACTCCGAACACTGCTGCCCCCCCCTCCTTCTTCCCCCCAAGCCCCTTATAAACCGAGCATGACGCCATATGGTATGGAAAATCCTTTGGTCAGTTGGGGTCAGCTGTCCTGGCTGTCCCCTCCCAACTCCCTGCGCGCCCCCAGCCATCCCGCCGGCGGGGCGGTGTGAGAAGCAGAAGAGGCCTTGGCTCTTGTGTGAGCATCGCTCAGCAACAACAAAAACGTCTCTCTACTATCAGCGCCGCTTCCAGCACAAACCCAAACACAGCCCCGTACTGGCTGCTGTGAAGAAAATTATCTCTTTCTCAGTTGAAATCAGGACACAGGGGCTAAGGATCTCTTCTCAGCACTGCAGCTCATCTGCATTTTAGTCTGGTACTGACAAGGCTAAAGCCAATTTGGTGGCCTTGAGGTCTACTGCTTCCCTCCTCCCAGGCCCTCAGTGGCCAGGTGACCCTATTGCCCCCTCACCTGCAGGTTAGCCAGCCAAATCCCAAAGCTCCTACCCAGGGGAGCTCCTTCACCCACCCCTTTCCTCTTCCTGCCATAGTCAACCTTACCAGTCTTCCACAACCTACCTTTGCAGTTGTACCTAACATCTGATTGTTTCAGAAGAGAGAAATTGGGGATAAACTCTCCCTTTCATTCCTATAGCAAAAGAAATTGTCACCTGCTTGGTTTGTGGTGTGCAGTTCAAAAAACATACTGTTTCTCCATAAAATATGAAATCACAAAACCCACCAGCTGCGCTATGCATTACAGGTTCCTATCTGATCTGCTCAAAAATTTGTCAGCCCTGCCAATTCTCAAGCATCTTCCTCTGGTCTGCGTGTCTTGGATTACCATTTCACAAGGGAGTTCACAGTCTTTTTCTAGTTTCCACCTCCTTTTCTTATTTCTGTTCTGTATTTCCAGCACCTTTTGATCAGTTAATACACTGAACACAAGAAATGGCAACCGGATAAATCAGCAGCACACCTTGTCCAGTTACCCCCATTATAACCATGTCCAGATGCTTCACTGGAAGTCGCAAGAAAGCCCATTGGGGATAGTTATCAAGTTTAAAACTTATCCATTCCACTCCTGCTGTTATCAAGTTGTAATATTTCCCCTTTTAGCAACAAATACATATGTAATTTGCAACGCACATAGCCCTCATCCTAAAATAGCAGGGAAGAGGCAAAGTTGGACATTTACACTTACCTACAGACTAGACCAGACATGACACAAAGCTAGGGTCAAAACACAAGAAAACCTGTGGCATGAGAGAATGCAGGTCCTGGTCCACATAAAATAACCCTTTTCCTAATCTTTTCCAGCACCCAGATATCTCTGGACCTGCTCCATTGGGAATTTTCCTTTTTTGAATGTTTGCAAGGAGAACGGTATATGGGATTCCCAGAACACATGGCCACCATATACCATGACATCAGTGCTTCCTTATCGCTGCTGGTGACAGCCTACATGCCGCATTCCCGATCATGTCAGTGTCTTGAAGACATCTGTGATTGATTTACAGAGACAGTTCCTTCACTTCTGTCACTGACAGCCAGTGAGCCTCCAGTTTACACCAAAAATTCCTGATCTTCATTAAATTCATCACCTTGCAATTAAATGTCAAACCACTTCTATTGCTACACATCTCCAATCCTCCTCCTCCTCTGTTGATGCCTCCCAACAGTGCATCAGCATGTACCTTCTCTTTGCAACATCTTCACTAATGGAAATATTTAACAAAATCAGCCATAAAACGCCCTCCGCAAGACTCCGCTCACAACATCTTTTGCCCTGACAGCTCTCCTATCAAAATCTGTCACGTGTCCTTTAAGAAATTCCCTTTAGACCAACTTTAAAACCTCGCCTTAATCCCTATTCCTCTATAGCTAACTAGTAATTTCCCACATGGGACACTAGCAAACGCTTCGAGAGCATGGATAAGATACCTGCCTTTTTCTAGATAGAGGAAAGGTGGCTTATGAAGGTGTCGTGTTTAACCAATCCAACGCACCTGAATTGAAGCTGCAGCCCATCCCACCTTCCCTGCCCCTATGTCGTTCACAATCTTTTCTCCAAGATTCATTGCAAAGCTTTTCCTACTATTCAGGTCAAACCCAAAGGTCTATAGTTACCCATTACCGCTAAGTCTTTTGTTACAGTCACTATAAAAACACAATTAAAGCTGGATTATGGCACACTTATGCGGAACAATCTTAATCCACAAATGGTCCTGTGGAAGCCACATTTGGAGTCAGATCCTAGCTGGTGCAAATGAGAAAACTGGAATTGAGCCCAGAGGAGATTAATACAACAGTACCTCACTAATTCATGCTAAAGACACAGAAACCACATTGAATATTTCAGACTAAAAGGAGTAAGAGAAGTACAAATAAATGCATCACAAAATACTCCCATTTTCAATTCCAAGTAGCTATCTCTGAGCAAACATCATGGTGCACTGAAATGAGAGGAGCATGCTATATATAGCTAATGAAATCTTGCTAACATTAGACATGGCTAGAGCATCTGTTACTAAATCTTTGCTGAGGAATGTAGATAGACCACCAGGTTTCTAGAGAGCTTATAAGAAAAGCAATTTATTGAAGTGAAGCTTTGTCAGCTTCTATTGTACATAAATACAACATTAAATTGAGGCTTAATATTTACTGCTGTGTCATCTCAGCAAGCAATTATCACCAGTGCCTGAGGCCAGATCCTCAGGTGATGTAAAATACTAGAGCACCAGTCATTTCACTGACTGTCCTTATTACTCTTCAGAGAATTTTCAATCAGCACAAAGGAAGTTATGCTCAAGAAACGGCTGCAAGACTTAGATCTGCTCTCATGAACTTCATCTGTGTCCATGGGATGGCCTGTTCGAGGAGATTCTCACCTTAAAAACAATTCAGCATCTTCTATGCACTGAGCATCAACCCCAGAGACCTAGTTTCCAAGAGAATCTTGCTGCCTGTGCCCCATACACTCACTGCCCAAGATCTAAAGCAAAGCTCTGCAGGTACAGCAGAAAATACCCTGCAGCAGGGCTGTAACTCTCTCCCAGAAAACAGTATCACAGCTTTCCTCAAGTGGTGGATCCTCCAGGCCAGGTACACAGGGAAAACAGAGAAAGGCTGATTGTGCTTCCCCACGACCAGTGGGGATCTGCCGATTCAGTGCTATTGTCACTTGGTTCGCCACACTCCACTGAGGACCCCACTCAAATATTAACCACGGCCTCTGTTCAAGACTATACCCCTGCCCACCCCAGGCAGGTTCAGCTGCTCACCTTGTTTGGGCTCACTTCCCATGGAGTTTACCTTTCTAGCCAGCAAGGAGCAGAGGAAGATGTTTTGCTCTGAGGAGGACCTTTGCCAGCTCTGTACCCTGTAGCAACAGCCAGTCCCTGCACCCAACAGGCTGTGCCCCACTCTGACATCCAAGCACCCAGACATCTTTGCTACACACCTGCACCCCCTCCAAATCTGTAAACCCATCCTATGACATTAAGAGATGATCAAGAAGGAAGGTAAGGTGAGAGAAAAGAGAGGTCCCCAAGGATGGATTATCTCTCTAATGGGCAGCAAGTGCCTTTGAACAAAGTATTACCTTAAAAGGGATTGGATACGTCACCCTCTTTTCCTTTCTCCATAAGGGGGGGGGTGGGGAATAGCAATGTGAAGAGGAATGGAAATCACCAGCACAGCTCTCTGGAAGCCTTAGTGTTTGGCCTGCAAACCCCAGAGGTCGAAGGGCAGCAGGAGGGAGCCCGCCTTGACATGACTAAGTTGCTGGGTCTGGGCTAAGCGCGTTCAAGTGGCCTCCCTGCTGGGTGGGAACATTTGACACCCTCCTGCTGCTTAAACACACTGCTGGTACCAAAATGAGCCATCAGCACAGCAAAGTGGGAGGAGAGCAGTCTCCTGCTCACATGGCGGAAGTAAGACCTTTAGTGGCAGAGCTGAGGGAGGAAGAAGTACCGGGGCACAGCAGATGGCTGGTCCTACACACGGGCTTTGGGACCTCTCCACCCTGCAGCTCCTGGACAGCCCAGCCAGGCTACCTCAGGTGGCAGGAGCTGCACAGCAGTGCTGGTGAGGCAGCCCTGCTGGGAGATCACATTGCACAACACCCGTTACTTCCAGCACCCCCAGCAGCATCTGTGAGCAGCCCCCGCCTCCCCTCCAGAGGGTGCCCTGCTCACCCCCATCTCCCATAAGGCCTCCCACTCCCCCACAGGAACAGCATTAACATCTGTGGTGTTGAGGAAACCTCAACCCCTGCTCAGCTTCCCAGTCCTCAAAGGCCCCCAACAACTATATTGCTGCCTCAATAAAGCCCTCAGACATCAAAGTTTCCACCAACAAAGGTAACAAGAGTGCCCAAGTCTGGAAGCCAAGCACAGATCAGGACAAAACCCACCTACAAAGACTTTTCATGTAACAAATCACCCCCAGAGAAAACCCACAAGCCAGTGATCTGCCCTGCAGCTGTAGAGTTTCAACGCCCATGGGAGCAAGTCAGCTATAGCTCTTCTCCGTGTCCCTCACTACTGGTGCAAACCCACACCAAGAGGCCAGCCCAGGAAAGCCACCAAAGTGCAGTGAGGAGCCCTCCCCAGCACTACAGCAACATCATCCCCAGACATGACGCTCTGAGTTCAGATCATTTTGGGGACAGAAAGGGAGTCTGTAAGATGACGTGGAGCAGAGCTGTAGGCCTGGGGACTTACCACCTCAAGCTATCCCAGCACAAAGCAGCACAGGTGACATCCCAGCAGGAATCTCCCAGTCCTTCCTACCACCAGCGTTGTCTTTGTGCCCCTAAGAGTATTAGCTCATGCTGAGCACAGCATTCATTTCTGAGGCTGATTCTTGGCTTACAAAGCTGTATACAAGAGAAACAAGAAACCCAAGGCCACAGGTAGGTTGTTGCATCCACTCAGGCAAAGCCAGCAGTAGTTTTCACTTAAATGCAGGAGGCCCACAGCAAAATATCTAGTCCCTGACAATACCTTCTAGATACCTAACTATCTTTCATCATCATGGCGTTGAGCAATAACAGTCAATAACTTCATGGCATCTTGGAGAATATCCTTCTGCACTTTGCTTTCCAGTGACTTATAAAATTTCTGCCTCGCAGGACCCCGTCCATTTCTTGTGCCGGTTCTCCCTTCAATTTCACACTTAATTAAGTCCCCGGATCAAGTCTCAGGATGGATTGTTCACTAGACCAGCAGCCAGAATTGATGTCGTATCTAAATGACAGGCCCTAAGGAAAGGAGTGGGGGGGAAGAGAGAGAGCAGGAGCGATAACAAGAGAGAGGGAGGGGAAAGAGGGAAAGCTGCTTTTATTTCAGGGTTAAAAGCTTAATCTTCTACTAAAATGGTATCACATGAGAGGGAAAGAGTCCCTTATCCACGTGATACTGCTGACCCAGGCCTCATTTAGAAGCTGTAATATCATTCCAAGAGAAAATTATGTCAGCAAGTAACTTTTCTTCAGAGACAATTATAAGGAAACAGGACTAGGAGAGGAGACAGCACACAGTGGAAAAGGGGGGCTAAACCGTGCTCATTTGTGGAGGAGACATGCTGAGCCTCTGATGAGGAACAGCGTATAACCAGACATCAGTAATGGGAGAGCCTACAAGGGCTCAGTGTGATGAAGTGCTCAAAAGCTTGGGTGTTTCCTCTGAACTTTCTCCAAAGCCCTTGATTTAGGCTGAACAGGGCTGCAAACCTCATGAGCTAAACCCTTCTCAGGAGATTTCTGGAAGTTCCTGTTCTTCTTGGAAGTATCACAAGAGGGCTTAGTTTTATTGCTGCTATTTGGCATTTCAATTTCCAGTATGGTCAAACCCAGGAAGGCCAAAGGCAATGAAAAAGCAGAGCTAAGAACATTTTTTTGAGCATCATAAAAGGCTGAATTCAGGTTTACACTACTAGTGTTTCAGGGCTCGTAACAAGTGGGTCTTCATACTAAGAAAAAGATTAAGTCCTCTCTTAAGAGTAATTCAGCCAAATAAGGCGTCTTCCAACATACCTCAGAGACCCAGGTAGCTTGTTGACAGACAAGGGAACGAGAGAGGACCATTTGGGTTTCCACAGTCCTTTGTTGACTGTGTACACAAACATTACGTATGCAGTATCTGCCTGGGACAGGCTAACATCAGGCCATCATTTATGGAACAAAGTACTGCAAGAGCTGGCTGAAGATGTTCCTCCACTAACAACTTACAACCTCCTCCCTGCATTTCATTTATTTACTCAGCTTCCCTCTAACATGCTAGAAAACATAGATGGGATAACGCATGCTGCAAACACTAATCACCATCCCTTACCCATCACCCACTTTTTCACCCTTTGCGACTTTGTTTTCTTCATCTATTGAAGTGTCGCACCAGTGACTTCAGAGTCCTTTGGCATAAAAAGTCTGCTGGTTTGACACATGGCCAGAGCACATTCCTGGCCTCAAAGTAAGGCTACAGACTCTGGTGCTAGCCACCTGTCCAGAAAAGTGAAAAACTCTTATTCATTAAAAGTAATGAGGTGGATTTAAGCTAGCCACCTGCCCTACAGCTATAAAGGGGCTTTCGGTTTGGTATTTCTGAATTAACAAGCAGAGAAGGAGAGGACAGATTAGAAACAGTTAGTGATAAATGTGGCCCTTCAAACAGCTTTTGGTATCAAGCCTCTCCAATGGTATCTTTCCTACCTAATCCTCTGGTTATCTGCCCTTCCTTAGCCACACAGAGAAATGGTATTTTATGAAGGGTTTAAACCATGACCTTCTCTGTGTGGCCACCATGAAGTACACCTTCCACCCCAGGAATTCCTTGGTACCCAGAAATCTAACACAGCCAGAGCACAGTAGGTTTCAAATACAGGAATGCTGCGAAGTTTAGACAGCAAAGCACCTACACAAACCCAAACATTCACAGTATCCAAGAGGGCTCGAAAAGGCCATGAAGACTTGGTCATAACTACTTTAGGAATTAAAGGTTCATTTTCTTGGGTTTGGAGCAAATACAGTGACAAAGAACATTTAACACCTAAAGCACACTTATCAGAATCCACTCGTTCAACACAAGTTCTATTGATTCCAGGGAATCTTATTCCATCTTCACTAAACCAAGCTGACAAATGTGGTAGACTGAGGTGACCACAATGACCCAGGGCCGGACTCCTTCCTCCCTTCACTGTTCAGCTGTCTCCATTCAAGCAGTTCCTACTTCCCATGGACAGGCATGGGCAGTTGGAGATGTTCAGGCCACATACTGCTGATTATGAGAAAAAGAAGAGAGCTGTTTGTTTTCATGGGTACTAAGACTGGCTGCTCAAAGTAAGTCCAGATCCCAGACATCCACTGGTGCAATGGCCGTGCTCCGTCAGCCAGCTCCTCTGCCACAGTCCAGGCTCCTGCAGGAGCTCTGCGTTGGAGCTGGTTTATCAGGTGTTGTAAAAAGCTTTGACAAAATCTAGATATTTGTCTTTCTTGAAAACAGGGAAGACTAGAAATACACCAAACCCAAAACACAAATCTGTCCCCAGACTGGGGAAGATTAATATTCCTTGCAGATCCTACATGAAGACAACTGGTAGGAGGCCCCAGCACAGATTACACCCAGGAGATGACTCCAGCACTGAGCAAACCCCTATTATCAAGGAGAAACGCTCTGATCCCAGCACCGCAAGTTATCTGCATGACAGCTGAAGAACACAATGTGAACTGTACACAGTCCCTGTGTTAACACCACAGCATTTTGACTGGAAAACGTGGATAAACCCAGGTAATAACTCACCACAAAGCCACTACTATTCTTTGCAAGAGGCCCAAGTACAGCCTCACATCACCACTCTGTCAGGGGCACACAGGCACCGATTAGTGACACAGGCCAGATCCCCTGCAGCTACAGCAAGAATTTGATGCTGCACGAGATTTCCCTACAATATGCTGCACTCACATATACAGGGAACTGTGTGCTTATTATTTTATTTGCTTGCCTGTCTCTAAAGGAAGGGGGAGGCTTCCCTGCAAGTCATCACCTTTATCCTGACATTTGGCTTTTGTG
Organism: Psophia crepitans; assembly: GCA_013399095.1. Lineage (NCBI taxonomy): Eukaryota > Metazoa > Chordata > Aves > Gruiformes > Psophiidae > Psophia > Psophia crepitans. Next base: position 208,761 of record VWZZ01007704.1, on the reverse strand, counting down.
AAAGCAGTTTTGGATCAAGACTCGAACGATGATTCTCACCGTTATGCTCGCTCTTTTGTCTCCTTGGACACATCGGCAAATCCACTTCAGGCTAAGGCATGAATTTAGCAGGGTATGAAGGGAGCAGTTAGTGCAGCGAGACAGCTGGAGATGGAAAGCATGTGGTGTGTCACAGTTTTTAATTGTTTCTGCTGTCAGAAAACAATCCAACTACAGTAGCTCATAATAATTCCTGCACATAAAATCCTAATCATTGCTTGTGTGGGATTCATCCGTTAGTAAAGCAAAGACTTTTCCCAAATTCTGCATTAAATTGGAAGTAAGCAACCATAGGATTTTATCGTGTTCCACCTGCCTGTATGGAAAGCCTTCACTTAGCATCTCTGTTCTTCGTTCCCAACAAGAATTCACACCTCACTCACATCTGCCTTCAGAAAAGAAACATTTCTAAGATCCCAAATAAGCTTTTTTGGTTTTAGACTGTAACACTTTGTACCACCATAGCAATTCTCACCAGAAGATAAGAACATCTACTTCGCACTTACAGAGTGCTTCACATTTTCAGTGTAAATTACTGCAAGGACACCTGCTTACATCCGTGGGCACGTACCTCGCTGCCTTTGGTACGAATCTAAATTTAAGAACATGCAAATAAGACTTTCCACATTTTCTGAAAAACTTGGACCCAATGCAGGCACCTAGACATTGTAGCACCAAGCTTGCCCAGCTGTGGAAAAGACAGGCTTGAATCTCCTCTGGTGGAGAAATGGATCGAACATAGAATCATAGAATCCCTAAGGTTGGAAAGGACCTCCAAGATCATCAAGTCCAACTATCAACCTAACACCACCATGCCTACTAGACCATGTCCTGGAGTGCCACGTCTACAGGTTTTTTGAACAGACCCTGAACTCCACTGACATTGGGTATGAAGGAAACATGGACTCACAGAAAAGCACAGGTGAATCTGCGGGCAGGCTGAGAGCAAATCATGAGCTCTTACTTTCAAATGGCAGATGTGGGCTGGGAACCCTACACAGGACCCATCTAACCGCTAGGGCTCAGTCCCACCCCCGGGATCAGAAGCACTGACTCCATACATCTGATATCCAATTCTTCTGGTTCAGGCAGTGCTTAGAAGAAGTGAAAAGTCCCAATGTGCAGCTCTTTGGCTGCAAAGCCCACATCTAAGGCCCAGCACAGCTTATTGTCTTGCAGGCTCATTTCAATCAACAGCAGAAGCCAGGAGCAGAAACCACCAAAATACAGTGGTGCAAAACTGCCACAACACAAGCAAAATTCAGGCTGGAAATGAAAACTGAACCAAAAGCTGAGAAACCCCAGGGGCTATCGCCATTCAGCAGCCCTGAACGGGAGCAGCACTGCTATAGGCAGAGATCTCTCCTGAACTTAAACCCAAGCAGAAGATTACAGGGGTCAACATTGGGTATATTATTCCAGTTGGTATTTTGAGAACTCAAAAATCTGAGAAGAGCAAAGTATACATGCAAGAATCAATTGCAGTCACAAATCCAAGCATTTGAACTTATAACCAGCTTTTTTGTGTTCATAAATCAAGCAGGGAGAAGTAAAATCTTTGAAGATTTTCACGGAAAATGTTATTATGGGTTAAAAAAAAAAAGCCAATTTTGTGGCTAGAATTGAACTTTATGAACATATGCTGACGCAAAGGATGGGAGCAGTCTTTCAGTGTTCATGATTTTGTCCAAATAGCATTTTCACAGAACTGGTGCAGTGGAGTATAAGAAGTGGCCTGTGAGCCCCAAGGAATAAAGAACCATGGAAGGGTTGGACGAAGGACTCCCCGTAGCACAGACTGGGCAACTGCCTTTTTTGGGGGAGTTTTTGTTTGGCTGGGTTTTGTTTGGTTGATTTTGGGGGTTTTGTGGGTTTGGTTTGTGGGTTGTTTTGGTTTTTTTTAAGGAAAGACATCTTCCAACTTTATGATTAAAAAAGTAGGATCTCACAGTAAGACTAACGGACATTTATATTGGTGGTGTCTTCTCTCTCCAAATGTTTGTTCCTGTTGTTAAATATGTTTGAATGCAAGAAACTCGCTCATTATCTAAGCACTTGGCCATCACATCCCCAGAAGAAGGCAGTACCAGGCTCAGAGTTGCAGGAGGGACCAGTCGGGACCACGAGCACCCAAGGTCCAGAAAGCACAGGTATTGTGGGAGAGTCCCTCCCTGGGCAATGACATGGGATTACAGCACCGCACAAGGAGATGCTCAGTCAGCAGGGTAACTACAACTCTGCAGTGTCAAATCCTCTACTTTCTGGTGAGGCTGCTCTCGTTCTCCACCAAGAGTCCCCTTCGCTTCTGATGGCAATAAAGCTAACAAGGAAATCTATTCCATATTTCAAAATATACTCACTTCGGTCTAGTTTTTTCCCCCAGCAAGAAAACACAACATCCATGGGTTTGCTCAAACACCTTGAGAGAAGTGACTCAACTTCTGTATTTTCACGCTAATAGACTTTTTTTTGCTTCAAAAATGTTAATCTAGTTAAGAGGTCACTTTTATTTTAAAAAAATTCTTCATGAAAGGTTTCAGAGTGCCTTTGACACTGGATTACATCATGTTTCCTCTGACATCTGAGTCACAAAATGCTCAGAGCAGGATTTCCAAGGCTTCCCTTTATTTTCTGTTCCCATGAATTCTACTCCCACTGCGATCAATAGGATTATTGCCACAGGCTTCAACAGGAGAAGAGCTGGCAAATGCTGAACACATTTGAAGGCCCTAACCTCAAAGTCAATATTTTCCAGTCAAGAAAACAGCACTTTGGTTATCAATGAATATGTCAAACAAGAGGCCCATTATGAACAAAGCAGGCTGGTAAATGATCCCAAAAGAAGAGAAGAAAAGAAATAATACTATAAAGATCCCTACAGCCTATGGCAGTTCATTGGGATGAATTTGAGCTGGTTTAAGTTGCCTGTTAAGTGAATCAAGAATTAAAGCAGTATTTCTCAATATCTACAGAAGGATGAAAGGGATGCCATAAGGCTGTTGTAGTCTCCTGCTTGTACCCCAAAGCAGGATCAATTCTGCCTGTCTTTCCTGCTAGATGTGTCCCAAGCAACTATTAAACACCTTCGCTTGTTCCACACCTCTTCCAGACAAACTCCTCCAGAGCTTTGCTACCTTCATGGCTGGACATTCCTTCCTGTTACGGCCCCTCCTGTAATGCAAGCCTAGGGTGACACAATTAAGAATTCCTGCTGATCCTCTTTACAATAGCTTTTGTACTCATGAAGCCTGTTCCTCCTGTCTCCTGCAAATTAGAACACCAGAATTTCTTCTCTTTTATAGGTCACATTTCCCAGGTCTTTGTAAGAGCTCACCAGCAGGCTCTTCTGAAAGACCAGACTTTCCTGAATCCCTGACCTGCTCAAAAAAACACTGCAGTGTTCCAACAGACTCCTTACACTAGCATTTCCCTTGATTTTCAGTGTTCAGCACAATCTTTGAGGTAAAATCTCTGCATGATCTCTCTCTCACACGAACCTCACTATTTTCTCCTTCAGTTTTGGCTACAGCTAGGACAACTCCTTGAACTGTTTCAAAGAAGATGGGTCCATCTAGAGCAGCACTGGCAGTTTCGTAATTTCATCTAAAATAGCAAGGACATTTCTGATGCAATTTGAACCTTTCACATGCTTGTATAAAACTTTTTAGTCAGCACAAAACTGGCCAGGCCTGGAAGCGTGCAGTGGCAGCAGGATCAGTGCTCCTGCAGCTTAAAGCCCAGTCCTATACACTTACTTAAATGGAAGATTCTTTCAGAGCAGTATTAAGGTTTAGGACTTATAACTGAGGAGCTCTAATCCTTTCCAGTAGAGGCCAATGGTGCATGTAAGAGTATTAAACTTGGTATACATTAAATCCTAAAGATTTCCAAGTTGCAAGGAGAAATAGATCATAATCAATGCCTCAATTCAAATACGCTTGCTTGAATGAGCTCAAAATCCAGGGTCTGATTTCAACAGAACTCTTCTCCACACATTGCAAGCTCCAGATCTGGACTGAAGATATTAAATAGCAGTCTCAGTCCTTATCTTTAGCTCATCTGAAGATCAAAGAGAACTGGAAACAAAAGCATTCCAAGGCATTGAAGTGATACATTTGTAATGACTTTCTCCTATTATTCCACACAGTTGGGATTTTTCAGGGGGAAGGAAGATTTCAGCAGCCAGTTAAGAAGCGAGGATGGAAACACATTTTAATACTAATTTCTTTCCCTCCTCTCTCACTTCTGCTCAACAAAACCACTGAACAGATCCATGAAATTACAGAAGATACAAATCCTTTATCCACAGTTTGCAGTTGTTGACATGCAAGACCCTTAATATGTAAATAAATTGGGCTGGGCATTTTTTTTTCTTGTCAAAGCAGCATTGCTCAGCAGATAAACTCCAACAATGCAGCCTGTGTGACGGCCCAAATAATTAGTTCCTGCAACCAGGGCATCTTCTTGAAGGACCTCTTCAAGTCTAACTCTGATGGGGAGCAAGAGAGAAGGGGCTGCTTCTCAGCTCTAGGCGAGACAAGGCTGAGAACGAAATTCAACTTCAAATCATCTGCCATTTTGAAAATGATGTCCCTTGATCATGAATTAGTGTCAAGACAGATGATGAGGGATGAAGCAAGGAATGAAGGAGGAAAAGAGAGCAGAGAGGTAAAGAGAGAAGGAGAGAGAAACAAGGAGATTCTCCAGAGGCTTACGAGAATCATGCCAGTGAAGAGACTGTGCACACAAGCCATCTCCTTCTCGAAGTCTGCGTTTTGCCAAAAAAATAAAAAGACCCTGAATCCCTAGAAATGTTCCTGTCTGCTGGCTCCTAGAGATAAGGAAGTGATATTTCACAGTCTGACACTAATCATATTTGGGCATATTAAGTAAGGATGGTCCAGGGGCTTTCTTTGCAGCATATGTATTCTAAGTTCAAAGCGCGAGCTCGTTACTGTGCCTAAAAAATCCTCTTAACTCAGAAACGGGAGACAAAGAGGGAAGAGAAAAAAAGAAAGGGAGGGAGGTGTTTGGGGGGGGGAGGAGAAGTGCCATTATTTTTGTATTGTTCTCTCTATGCAGCCCCATCAGTGACGTCTCCCGCAATATTTCATGGCAGGGGATGCACTCTTTTCCCCATCCATGAAAACAGGAGACTTGCTAAAACAATATTCCACATCTGTGATTTACGTATCCCAGACTTCCCATGTGAAGATACAACAGCCACTGCAGAGCCAGCTCATGGGGTGAAATCAGTGGAACGATCCCCATCGGAGACCCAGCCCTGTTCGCTCCCACAGCAGGAAATTGCTCACCTGGCTCTGCTGCTCCCCCCGCAGCAGGAGCAGAGGTCACTGCCTGCCACTCTGGCCTTGGCTCCTCATTCCAGTCGGCTGCCCAAGGCAACAAATAAAAATTAAAATAAAAAAAAAATCCTTCACTACAGCTTGAAACAGGTGGCTTCCTTTACAGGGACCTGGAGGCCAAGGCAGAGCTAAAGGCAGACTGGGATAGGGAGCCAGAAGACACGTTCCAGTGTGGACCAGCACACGGGTCCCTCCATAGCACAGCCCATCCCATGATCAATCAACCCTCAGCTTCTCCCCCAGGCTGCTTCACTCTGTTTCAACTTTGGCCGCCAGGGTATGAAGCCTACTAAAAAGAAAAACCCTTTAACAACCCCGGGTTAATAGAGGAAGGTGTTACCAAATGTAGTCCTCTCTAAAATAACAGTCCGTACTAAGCTCAGCCCGTCAGTTTGTGCTGGATCTCAATTTATAGCCAAAGTGCTTGGCTCAGCCAGATCCCATCTGCAGGGATCAGCAATGGATGGGCCAGGACAGATCAGAAAGATAAAGTTGCAGCAAAGAGTATATTAAAAGAGTGAATCCATTTGGAAGAGAGCCAGGAAGCTCACTGCGTTGAATCTCAACATTATCCAGAATGAATGTTTCGACTCCCTTTTTGGCAAATTATATTTTTAGTTGGAGACTAACCTACTTTTAATGAAGAGGATGAAATAACCCCCATATGAACTTCAATTTGTTCCAATGACAATTCCCACACATTCAATTTTATTCCACCACACAAGCGAAAATAAAACCCAGACTGCTGCTTACAGCATGAGGTGAGGCTACTACAAGAAAGGGACTTGCCACAAGTCTTCCCCACACCTCCCAATATCTTTAGAACACCTCACACTATGTCCTGCAGTCTGACCCAATTGTAGAATAGCTCTGCTAAACTTGAGTTGCTCAGAGTACCTATTCATCTCACTGAGATGGAACAGTTACAATGGAGCTGGTTTAGGAGCAGCACAGTCCGTCTGGAATTCCCAAACGGTGGATTATTAAGGAGACGAAAACTGGTTAGGATTGAAGCCGAGCTAGAAATCCCAGTGGTGTCTGGGGAGCTATACAAAAAAAATGCTGAAAGGTGGAGGTGGATTTATTTTATATTACAATTGCTATCTTTGAAGCATTCACACAACACCGCCCATCACAGTGTCTGGAAAGAAGCATCAGAGTTTGCTTCCACATGCTAAACCTCAAGGAGGTTTCATCTGAGCCACCACCTAGGAGCTGGTTCTGCTCACTAGGGTAGACTTGTACTGCAGCCTCTGCCCCAGTCCTACATGAAAACTAACTTGGACATCAGCGGCTAGACATCAGGATTTAACATATTCCTTGGTCAAGTCTAGGCTAATCCAGCAACACAAGATCCTCCCCAGAGCCCACGCTGCTCATTCCCCTAAATCTGGGTGTGTAGTAAAGCACTCTGAAAGGCACAACCTATTTTTTCCAATGGGAAAAGAACTCGTTACTATAGTAGCTCGTTATAGTGCACAGTGCTACTCACACACGCTGAATCGGAAGGGTCAACATCTCCCATGTTAGCCCTCCCCCCCCATTCCAAAGATCCCAGGAAGTGCAAATTTTCAGGTTAGGAAAGACTTTGGGTTTGTGTTTTTACTTTCCAGATAAAAAACGTTATGCCAAAAATAAAATTGTCTTCTAGAGTCCCGTTCCTCTGTAGGAGATAATGCCCTCAGCTGAGTACCAACCAGTCCAAAATCTATAGCAACAGCGGGAAGCATTCCTAAACCTGCTGGAGGATTTTGAAAAATCTGGGGGCGCTGCATTTATACAAACCACCACTGACTTCACATGGCCACACACCAGGCGGCCACAAGTGGCCCCTTGGCCTTAATCCCACAGCGAGAAGAATATTCCTGTTTCCACCTGTTCAAAAACCTATAGCCTGAAATTCAGTTCCCAACAAGGTAAACCTGGACACAGCCAGTTCTGTACCCTGAAATTACACCATCAGGCAGGACCTGGGCTGCAGCCCTGCTCCTCTTCTCTTCCCTGTTCACGCAGCTAACGCTGCAGTGAGCTGTGAGCATCTTCCCAGCTCCTTTACGTTCTGCTCATCAACTCGAAAAATCAGTTTTACTGAAAGCCAGCCTTACAGCTACACGGAATGCAAGGAATGAGATTAAAAGGGATTATGTGTTTCTCGCAAGCAATGAGGCTCGATAGCTTAGACAGGCATTGCTTTAACATGTCCTCCATTTTGTCTGAAGAGTTATTACGCCCCAGCTCTTTAAGTATGAAGGTTTGCAGGGATGAGCCATATGCCATGCAATTAGGATTTCATTTCTGCTTATTGTTCACACAATTTGGAATGCTCTTTTGGATGTTCGCAGGCTGCTGACATTTTTCTGTATCTACAGGCAAGACTGCATGTTTAGAAGCAAACACGCTGGAGGGGGAGGGCAAGCCTTAGATCTGAGTGGAATGGATGCTGAATTCAAACTACCCTCCCATTTAAGCAGGGAAAATTTTCAGAATTAGGTTATCCATTACTATAGCACAGTTCCAGGCAAAGGCCATACACAAGATCCAGATGCCCTCAAAAATGGGACACAGGCTTTTGGTTCAAACTTTCCAGTCATTTCTGATTGAGTGTTCATCTGCATTGCAACAGGATCCATGTGGTTAATAAATATAACCAGTTGTACCAAATAAATTGCATATATTTTATGAGATGTCAGAGGAACAGGTCTTTTTCATGGGGCTGGGAATCCACAGTCAGCCATTCCCTGACACACCAGCAAGGTATCTGCATGACTCAGACTTCCCCACACTAGTGAGAAGTGCCTGGAAGCATACACAAATACACAAACCTCGAGCAGACCTGGTCCCAGCACTGCTCCTCAACCAATCTTCATCTTATTCTAGAAGTTTAGCCAGAATGGATACCTCTGCTCTCCAGGCTGGGGATGCAGCATTATCCCACCTTACTGCTGGAAACACTTCCCATTTCCTACTTCTCATATCCTGGAGATACATGGCCACGATGTATGTTCTGGGATCCAAAACCAGAAATGCTACTTTTAAAAAGCAATATTTGCAGGAGCAGAACCAGAGACACCAGAAGCCTTGGCCACTTCCAACACTGAAGAGCATCCGTGCGCTCACAAGCGCTCCACATCCCACCTTCTCGTGTTATCTCCACCACAGCAAGGCATCAAATCCAGCCAAAGCTTCCTTTTCTTCCCTTCAGCAGAGGAAGGCTGGAAAGGCACAATCCTCATGATGCATGGATTGACACAATCAGAAGTAATTTAATTCATGTTTAATCTGCAGCTAATGATTGCAGGTTCCCTCCAACTCTCAGTCCCCTTCCAATTTTTCACTGGTAAATTGCTACGGTTTGCAGTTGAAGCTCTTCACAGTAGATTAGTTAACATTATGTTTTTATTAAAGCCGAAATTAATACTCTTATTCTCTGAAGGAGACCACTGGGGTTGCTGGAATTATTTTTTTCACCCTTCAGTTTTTTACCAGGAGCCTTCTCTGCTTAGTTAGAAACAGAGAGCCTGCAGACCCCCAGCTGGAAGCTTAAGGGAGCCCCAAACAGTTACCTCTTAAATGATTATTTACATTGGAATATAAAAATCACCCTGCTGGATCAGACCAGGGCCCTGTCTACCCAGTATCCTGTCTCTGATGGTGGCCAGCTGCTCTAGAGCAGGGCTGGTCATAAGTTTTCTGTCAAAGTTTTACTGATAGATACTTTTTTTTCTTTACATAACATTCTTCACAAAAAAAAGCAGCCTGCTGCCTACAGAAAATGTTGACTTTGCAGTGAAAAAAACCAGAGGTCTCCAACCTGAATGATTTTGTATTTTGGACATTAAGCTTCCCATTTCTTGATCAAAGATGATTGCTTTTCAGTGAAGAGTCAGAATTTTCTGGGGAAAAGAGATTATAGGAAATTATGTTCCTATTAATCCATGTTTTCTGTTAAAATATTCCCAGTTTATTAAATACTTCAGAAAATTTTATTAAAATATCTTCAGCTCTGATCTGAAGATGTCCTCAAGAAGTGTCGGACAGAAAATTACAGTATACATTTCTGTGTAGAAGCTTCTCCTAAACCCCACAAAGCCAATGGCTACAATACATCAAAGAATGATGTTTTCTGTGTAGTATTGGCCTTTTCTAAACTGACAAAGTAATTCAAAGACACTGCTGGATGCTAGGGGGTGCACTGGCCAAGCAACAGAAGGTGGGTACCTGATGGAGACAGCTGGAGGGAGGTTACCATCTCTGTCACAGGCCATCCCCAGACAAGCAGGTTGAACTAGCCTGTAACAAGGGCTCAGAGTTACTGGCAGAGTTACAGGCAGCTCCAGATGTGCATTCAGGGCTAAAGCTCTGCTTCTTCCAGGCCATTTTTAGGGCCTTCACCCTGATCCTTTCATGCTTTCCTTCCCCATCTCAGCTCACGGCAGGACTGACACTTCGAGTCCCACATTACATCCTGCTCTGTTCATCCCTGCGCCACAGACCAGCACTGCAACCTGTCAAGAGGCATAACCCAAACCAATGAACAGCTGTTTTGAAGTCGTTTGACCCATGGAGGACTTCTATTCCACGTCAAGAACTCCTCAAGAGCTACCCCGCCTTCCCTTCCCACTCTTCACACACACTCTTTGCCGTCCCTGAAAATGTTCAAAAAACACATAGACGTGGCACTCCAGGACATGGTCTAGTAGGCATGGTGGTGTTAGGTTGACGGTTGGACTTGATGATCTCAGAGGTCCTTTCCAATCTTAGTGATTCTATGATTCTAACTTTTGTGAAACCAGACTTAGAATCAAACTGCGCCAAATACCTGGTGTCCTTTACACTGATCTAAATCACAAAAACTCCTACAGCATCAGCCACACCACTCTGATGTGAAGCCCAAAACACCATGTAGCATGTCCAGTCCATCCACCACTCATGGCTGCTCAAGTTCCTTTACCCTTGGTTAAATGTAACCAGATGAATTAATTGCCTCTTACAACTGTCTGCATGGATTTAACCTCAGCACATCCCTGGCAAGAAAGAGAGGTGTCAGGACCATCTTTCCTGTCCTGGGACACTGCACAGGAAAACATATTAACGACAGTCTGAGTCCATCCAGGAGAAGCAGCAATTGGCAGCACAGTTTAAAAAAAAAAAAAAAAATTCCCTTGGAGCAAAGAGAGCAAAGCCATTATCATCTGGGGAGATTTAGTAGACAGTTCAAAATCCCATGGGGATCATATATTCAAGTTCACCTCTTCAATCAGGAGAGCAAGAAATTGCCTTTTAAAAAAAAAAAAAATTAATGCTGAACTGTCAAATAAGCATGAGATGAGGCTTGAAGAAAAAGCCTAATTTCTCCAGGCTGTGAAAGGAAGAGAAGCCACCACACTGCACCAGGACACTTGTGGGCATGTGTCCTGCAGAGACACGGGGCTAACCTGAGGTGTGCAGGGACCAGGGCGTGCTGCTGCTAACAGTGGTGGAAAATCTCTCACCAAGATGTACTTTGTCAAAGAAAATATTTTTCTCAACCCTAAAGTTCATTTTTACAGAACTTCTTTTGATTGATCAAAACAACTATGTGGAATGGATCAGTTCTACAAATTCTTAAGGGTTTGGTTTGGGTTCCCCCCCACCCGCCTCTGCTCCAATACTCAAATTCCATGAGATGCTGAAACCTGAAAAATATTTGTTCACTAGTGAAAAGTACAGAAATCGTGCAGAAAAGAGTATAGTGACAGGCTCAGATCTCAGATCCCTTCCCACCTCCACAGCTACAGCTACCAGGATAGGAGGGCTCTGCTTGGCAGCCCAGGTTGGCTACAACTTCTAGACTTCCTTTGACCAGCCCTGTGCTGCAGTTCAGGCACCATCCCACAGCCCTGCTGCAGAGCTGACTCGAAGCCTGAGCCCTGGGCTGCGAGGGGACCACTAGGAACTGGTGAGTTATGCCAGCAATGTGTAGGGTCTTCTGCAAATCAGCACTAGCCAAATCCCAGGATCTCCTTCCCCCTCTCCAACCTGGCATTCTTGTGCACTGTGTTTTTTAATTAACCTTGGAACAGCAAAGGGTCTTCTCTTTTTTTCTTTTTTGCCAAACACAGCCATATTTTACAGGGATGGTGACAAGCTAATTAACTTAATTCTTATGACACCTCTCTGAGATGAGGCTAGGGTTGGCTAGCTCTGCAATGCAGTGTTGGGCTAATTAAAAAATAATTACTACTTCACCTAGGACAAGAACAAGAAGTTAATTAAAAGAATGAGGTGTAGCCTTAATGAAACTCATCAGATTGTATTCATTCAGATGTCCCACAGCCAAATTCCCCCCATTAGAATATAAATCCATGTTGTCCGCTTCTTCACAAGTACTTGCAAACGGGCTCCCCTCTCTTCCTCCTCCCTTTCACCTTTCCCTGGCAAAAATGATACGGATTATTTCAAGAGCAAGACCGTAAAACTTGGGCTGAGATTTAACACACCCTCAGGGGCTGAAGAATAAGACACAGATCTCCAAATACTGCCTGGGATTATTTGCAGTACCCCAAAAGCCATGTGTTGCAGGGGGGCTATACCATTTGTTTTGACCAAAGTCCTGTGGATAATTTGGGAGCACAGTGCCCTCCAGCACTGCAGGCAGGCAGAGCACGCCTCCTTCCAGCCAGCATCCTGAAACACTGGGAAAACGATGCAGAATAGGAGACCTCCTTGGAGAAAATGAGATTTTACCCAAGTAACATTGACCCAGGGTCCAGATTGAGACCTCCAGCTACCGGACAAGTGATAGTAACCAAGCAAGCATTGCCTAGGGATGAAATCTTTGCTCATGAACAATTTAGTGTTTCAAGTTGATTTAAGACCTTCACACATTCAGGTCAAATGCCTCTAATGCTGCCATTAAGGGAAAAAAATGAAATTAAATTTCAAATGGTAATTCACTTCTAAATGAGGGGCAGGTGCCCCAGAGCTGAACTATGCTAAATTTTCCAGAGGTAACTTCATTCTGTTAAATATATTTTTAAAATGAGAGTGTTTAGCCAGGAGTTAAATTGTCTTTGGCAAGAATATTTACTTTTTTTTTTCCCTACTTTTTTTTTTTTTTTTGGATAGGGAATAAAAACCACTAGGGATCAGACCAAAAAAGATGTTTTTTCCCACTGGGAAATGACACCCATTTTGGTGACATTACTAATCAGGAAATTCATTTTGCTTATCACAGCCCACATCCCCGTTTATATACAAAGGCACTGTCCCTACATATACACCTCATCTTAAGACATACACCAGCTCAACTCCTTTCTGGTGTGCAAACCACAGGGGCTCCCCCAGTACCCACCCCCTGTCCAGCTTCAGCCAGTGGAAGGTCCAAGGGATGCTCAGACTTCCCAGCACTTGGTGTATCCTCTTGGGGCATGACTGGTCACTGCTGGGAAGCTGCGATGATGTGAGTGATCCCAGCATCAGCAAGATGCAGTAGAGAAGGTCTGCTCAAGCAGCATTCCAAGAGTTTGCTAGGCTTGAGAAAATTCAAAGCTTGGAAATGATGGAGGCATGAAAATAACATTCCTTGGCTGATCCCAAGGACAGCATAGAAGATGGTAGCACAAGTGTCCTCACACATGCTACTGCTCTTTGAAAGAGTATCCAAAGGGAAAACTGATAACATAAAAAGCAGAGAAAAGCCAGAGTTTCCTAGCCTTGTTGGTTACACATCGGTTAGCAGCAGCAGAATTGGCCGCACTTACAACCCTGAGTGCAGGAAGCACAGCACTTTCTCCAGGATGGATTCAGGAATCATCAGTAAGAGAGAGAACAAGACAAAGACACCATCAGACCGGCCATGCTACTTAATGAGGAGCTAGGAGGACCTTCAAACCATGCGTTAACAAAAGAGTGAGACTGAGTAGACCAGCACATGAGGCATTGACATGGAACAAGCCTGTTCAGGTGACAGCTCTCACCACAAATCAGGGCAAAAGCTTCATTTGCTGGTGGGATCTATTACTTGAGCACGCTTACCTGCCAAAGCTTCCGAAGGACAAAACAACAAGGTGAAGGGGAATGAAAGGGTCGTTACACTGATGGTGTCATCTTCCTGCACACAAGACACCATGGCTGCAGCAGGCACAAGCTGCCCTTATCCAGCCTATGCTTCTTGCCAGTTTTCAGGGTCCAACAAGCACCCGAATGGTCAGTCCTGAGCAGAGAGCAGGCATAGCTCTGCCCAGAGCTCAGCAGGCATCCCCATCACTTTCAAACATCTGTAAGACCCACACGAGGACCAGAGGGAGATCAGACCAAAGCCGTGAACAACAAGAAATGAACAATCTCACCAGTCTACATCATTGCAAAAGGGAATCTATTCAGGTGCAATGGGTATTATACCATCAGTGCTTGGTCTAAGCTTTCTGGACCTTCAGTGGAAGTATTCCCTGTTGCAATTCTGCTTTTTGTCTGTTGAGAGCTTTCCCTGAAGGGTGGAATTTCATATCCAGGCCACTTAACTCTCATACAAACACTGCTTGCTTCTTACTACTTCTGTATTTCTCCATAAATTTCTTCTCTCCCACATAACATCATTTCTCTGCTTGGAAAGAAGCAAAACTATAAATGAAGCAGTTTTGCAGCTACACACATACAGGTGTCTGGACACGTATCATGACAGCCTGATAAACATATATGCATGTAGTATATGGACATGTGTTCAGATGCATGCAGGCATGCATGTGCCTACACCAGGAGATGAGTCCAAGTAATATCTTTATGCTTTCAGGTGTACCACTCTGCTCCAAAGGAGGTCAGATAAGCCCACCCTCTTCAGCTCCCCCTCAGAGAAGGCTTTTTGCTTGAGGAAACACCAGTCTCTAACACTGTTCATTTTGGGCACTTGCTGATCATTTATATTTCTGTAAAAAGGCTCTCACTTCAATAGCTCCAGAAACCAAGGAAGATGAAACAAGTTTCCCAAGGTCATTCAGCCAGTGTCCTCCAAACTGCAGGGCTGCTGAAACCCACTTTAGGATGCTATCAAAGAGCTCAGACCCACAGGGGTCCTAGACTTTTTGAACGGTTCATCCACAGATCTTCCCTCATTTCAGGCTGTTTTAATCCAGCAGATTTAGCGGCTTCAGCAGATTTATCAGAGTTACATTAGCACAAGCAGGAACAAAACTATTTGCACCACTCTGCCACAACAGGCTCACAGGAGGCTGAGTACCTGGGCTCCGAGCGGCATGGACCTGGAGGCAGAGAATTAGGACATGGGAAGTCTCTTTCCTGCCCTAAGGATTCACTCTCATGACCCTCTGCAAAGTACCTCTCTATGTCCCCAGCTAGTGCCTGTGAAATAGAGCCTATGGCATTTAATTTTGAGATCTCCAAGGAAAGGCTGCCCTAAGGTATCACTGTCAGCACCACCAGAACACCGCAGGATGTGCAGCTTTGCCCTTCTATTGTCTTCAGTATGAAGTTAAGAACTGCTCAAGCCTACAACTTCAAGGTCAAAAAACAGAGCCCATCTGAAGTCATAGCTTCAGCTGAGGAAGAAGCTGCTCAAGTGTTCACCTCAGTACAGTTCAAGAAATTAGTATTTTGTTGCACTTCAGATGGGATGACGATGTAAGGAGAAGTCAGCCAAAGCACCTTAGAAAAGCCCAGTGGTGATTACGTGAGGGGCTGAAAAAGGCTGCACAACTTTCAGTCTGCTTCAGCCCTGGGTGGGAAAATCCCCAATTAAACCAGAAACACAGTACCTGCAATCATCAGGGGAGCGAAAAAATAACCAGGAATGCAAGCAGAGGAAATTGATTCGTGTTGCAATCAAGTGTATTCCTTCCTCCACTTCCCTACTCAAATGTGATATTTTATTTTTTTTCAATTCAAGTTCACTGCAACTTCTAAAGTCTCTCACCAGACCTGGCTCCCATGACCTGGTTTGTACCATCCCAATTGGGATTGAGGACACAGGCAAGAAAAGTCAGTCCATAGAAGGCAAAAACAGAATCGGTTTTAAATCAAACCCTTCATCCTAAAAAGGAGCATCAAAGCAATTCAACATCAGAACACCATCAGCTGCTAGATGAATAAATTTCTATCCCATTTTACTCCATGACAGTACTACGGGGAAAGCTACTGTTGCTTTGAACAAGGTTTTTGTGTCTCTGCCCTTCCAGTGAGCAGAGAGCAGCAGTGGCTCTGCTCGCAGCAGAACAAGTCCTCTGCCAGTCCACTGTCCATCTGCTGCAGTCTGTCAGGTCCCAGACAGACCATCTCTCCATTTTGTTCTGTCTGGCCACCAGTACTTATTTCTGGAATGGGTGCCTGTACCCCACTCCTTCCTAATCCTGTTCAACCAGCGGTTGCTTCATGCTCTGAAGAACAAGGGTTTGTGCCATTTATAACTGCTCGAGTTGGGAATACTTTTATTATCCACCCAGATGCAAATACTGTTGAACTTAACCTGCCCATTAGCTGTGCAATCACCTGGGTATCAGGCAGGGGCAGGGTAAGCAGAGGTTACCCGTTAAGGGGTTAATCCCAATGCAATATCAAGGTAAATACACGGGCTTCAAATAAGGGAGTCAACTGAAATTCTATTATAAATAAAAATAATAATCCTCAAATAAGCTGTTGCCAAAGAGGCTAAGCTTCTGCATCCAATTTGTATCACATTCAGACAAGTGATGTTACAAAGCTGTGTCCATATATTATACAATTACAGGAATGTGGCTTTCATTACATGATTAAAGCACTCCTTGTTATGACACAGCCCATGCTATCGACAGATGTTGGGCCAGCACATGCCCCAGTCCTCCACGCTTTGGGTGCCAGGTTGCTTCTGCTAATAGAGGCCACGCAAGGTCAGGGGGAAGCGCCTGCAGGGCCCCCAGCATGTTGCTGATTGGGCTTAGCTTACACGAGGAACGGGACCCTTCCTCCCCAGCCCTTCCGAAATGTTCTCCTCCTTGTCGGCAGGAGCAAAGCAAACATAAACCAGATGGTCAAGCGGGTATTCCCAGCAAAGAAGAAAACACATTCGCTAGCATGTGAATAAAAGGAGCCCATATCATAGAGGCGAGGCAATCATTTCTGTGTTTTCAGGAAATACCCTGTGCTCTGCAGACACATTGCTGCTCTTCCAGTCATTGTCCAAAGTCAGAGGTAACTATACTGAAACCCACAGAGATTTGTGGGTTTTGTTAACAGTTATCCAGTAGAATAACAGATCATGAATGAAGCTTCAGTAGTAGAAATAGGACCAAGCTTTGGAGCCCTAGCTCAAACGTTGACTTGTCCTTCCAAGAAAACAGGGTTGGACCAAAAACAGTCAAAAGCTGAATCCAAATTGCCTTCAAAACCGTTTTCATGTCAGTATGTTCTAAGTTACACAATTCCACTTCTCCTTACGAGTTCTTATTTAGAACGGCTGCAAGTTGCGCCAGGGGAGGTTCAGGTTGGAGATGAGGAGAAATTTCTTCTCAGAAAGGGTGGTCGGGCATTGGAATGGGCTGCCCAGGGAGGTGGGGGAGTCACCATCCCTGGGGGTGTTTAAGGAAAGGTTGGATGTGGTACACAGGGACATGGTTTAGTCAGTAATAGGTGAGGTGTGGACGGTTGGACTAGATGATCCTTGAGGTCTCTTCCAANCGGTTGGACTGGATGATCCTTGAGGTCTCTTCCAACCTTAATGATTCTGTGATTCTACGTTTTAAAAATACCAAAAATATTAAGAGTATTAAAGCCGGACTTATAGGTTACATTACTGAAATCACTCTTCATCTGTTTTGTTTAGATGGTCCAGATACAACCTGATTTTTTTATTTAACAGACATTACAATGTAAGCAGTAATTTCCATTCAAGTAAAAAGCCATTTTTCAACAGCCTGAAAGGTTGTTTGGTTTTCCCCACATACACACTTCAAACACTAATTGGGTATTATAGATGAAGGCGAGGTTCAAAACTGAGCAGAGGCAGGGGTTGGGGTTATACAAACTTGGAGACAGCCTGCGCTTCCTGCGATATCAGAGCTATACCATGAAACTCCTGGAAGTTCACGCAATGGAACCATTTGGCATCCTTCCACAGCAAGCAGCAGTAAAGGACATGCTTGGATTTATACATATGCTAGATGGGTCCCTAACAGATGTCACGACCCAGAGCCATAGCCATGCACTAACAGCCATACCTCTGAATATCGTAATCCAATCATACTCATAGCACCCTGTTCTCCCCCCAGCACGCTTCAGGCCTTCCAACTCTCTCTAGCTGTTCCCCACTTACAGTCCCATTACATCTACAGGCTGGGCAGAGAATGGATGGAGAGCAGCCCCCTGAGGAGAAGGACTTGGGATGCTGGTTGATGAGAAGCTCACCACGAGCCGGCAGTGTGCGCTGGCAGCCCAGAAAGCCCCCCATGTCCTGGGCTGCATCAAACCAGGGTGGGCAGCAGAGCGAGGGAGGGGATTCTGCCCCTCTGCCC
>VWZZ01007704.1:33582-190806 GCA_013399095.1 Psophia crepitans | reverse complement strand
CAGGGCAGGGAGGGACAGGACAAGGGGATGGGTTTGAACTGAATGAGGGGAGACTGAGATTAGATATCGGGAAGAAATCCTTCCCTGTGAGGGTGCTGAGGTCTTGGCACAGGTGCCCAGAGAAGCTGTGGCTGCCCCAGGATCCCTGGTAGTGTTCAAGGCCAGGCTGGATGGGGCTTTGGGCAACCTGGTCTCGTGGAGGGTGTCCATGCCCATGACAGGAGAGTTGGAACTAAATGGGCTTTGAGGTCCCTTCCAACACAAAACAGTCTGTAATTCTATGATCTCCCTGGCCCATGCTGTTCCTCCACCAGCCCTTCAAATCCTCTCTCTACAGGGGTCTCTCCCGGCTACTCTACAATCCAAAGGCATCCCTGTGGGCTCTCACTAAATGCCAAGGCTTTTCTAAAGTGAAGACAAATTTTTAAGCAATCAGAGGAGCCAATTTACAAGTCATCATATCGTTCAGTTGTCATTTATGCCCCTCCCCAGCTGCTCCAGCAAACAGCCCTTGTTGGTGGTGTTTTATTTTTGTGGTGCTCATTTAGCAGCGGCATTCAGTATCTCTCCACAAAATTACACTCATTTAATTTCCCATGTGAATCTGTTGACTGTTTGCAGGAGTTCAAAACAGCAGCACTTCTACATAGTTCATGGGCACTTTATAACACATCTGTTGGGCACTGATGGGAAAGTTGTGTCTGAACCACAGGCCCTTAAGTCTTCCAGGGAGTTCAGATCATACAAAGAATTCACTTTTTGTTGAAATCTGCCCTAAGGAGGAAGACTGGAAAAAAGGAACAGGATTCACCACTGCCAAAATGCCTCACATGTTTAATTACCAGTCAAAGTTAATCCAGAATAAAACAGAGCTCATTATATTCCTAATGCAATCCCCTGATGGGTTCCCTCCACTGGGGCCACAAGACAAGCCCAGCTCCTCACCACAGAACTGGGTCCAGACCCAGCTCAGGTTTCCAACTCCCACTGAAATATTTGCATGATCCTAGGCTTTATTATTTTAGCTTAAGCTACACAGACTGTACAAGTCCTATTTTCAAATCCTATTCACCAGCACCTGAAACTGGCTCTTGATCAAAACACAACTCAAACCCAGGTCTCACTTTTATATTGCCTTTCCCAGCAGACAGCCAACACTCCCCTCTTCAAAAGCCATTTAATCCTTCTCCAATTCTAAGCTTAACCCAAATTTCTTCCCTTAAAAGAATTAAATAAGTATAAAATTCATACTAACCGAACAAGGACTGTCTACCTCAAAACTGTTTAGGAACCCAGCCCCAAACATGAGCTTAGACAAGCCTGGCAACACTATCATGGAATTTCCTCTGTTAAGACATACCTGCAGGATATACACTGAAAGAAGGAAAAGGTATTTTATTCCTTTGTCCAAACAGTTATTGTCTCCAGGCCAACAAGCAAGCAGCATTTTGTAAGGATAAATTAGGTGGTACTTTTATACTGTAACTGAAAAGAAGAAACTCAGTACTTTATTTCCACACGACTGCCTTTAAAATAAATATTTATTTTTTTAAATAGGAATAAATACCTGCAACCTATTGCCTAGTGAGGGATAGAAATAGGTTACCACACCATAATAGATGCCAAATGACATCCCATGAAAGCACATGTGATCATATAAGAGATCTGCATTAATATAGATACAGAAAAGAACTGTGGACGTGTACTGTAAGAAAAGGAAGAGGAAAGAGTGTGTATAATTCATGTAGCATTCAATCCATCCAAGGCATTTAGAGAGAGACACCATTTGACAAGCTCCCCGCCAGAGCTCTTGATTAAGAGCTGACCAGCAAATTTCTCCAGTTCCAACTGCCCAGCCAGACACCTGAACAGGGCCCAGTGCTCAAAGGGCGAGAGCTCGGTCCTTTGCAATAAACAGCCTCATCTAAAATGTGTTGAATGAGGCATCAAAGCTGAGGCACACAACATCACTAATTGCTTGTGAAAATCTAAGCTTCAGTGCCTGCAAGCACTTAAGGACGTGTATAATATAGTCCTCCTGTTGACTCCGCGGTTGGCCTCACTTGCATATGCTGGGAAGTTACTGCAAATGTGCATGGTTGGGATGGGGGAGTGCTATTAATAACAATAATGTTGAGATCTTACATAGCCTAGGGCACATCGGAGCTAGATAATTATACAGGAAGGTGAGTCAGGAGAAAATAACAACCTCCATCTTTCATAAAGAGCAAATTTCACCCTGACAAATACAGCCTAGTGAAAAACAGAAGTAAACGGGTCCTGAACGGATTATATATATATCAGAAAAATTACAGTCATCGCAGACAGCTCTGGGAAAAAAAAAATAATTCACTGCCCAGTGGTCAAGCTAAGCAAACTAAAGACGAATACTGTGAAATCCAAGCATGTACATCCTGCCCTGGTGCAACACCCTGTCTGCACCATTTCAGCCAAAGCAGAAAGGAAAGAGGCAGATTCAGAAACAACTCCCAGCTAGCAGCGTGCACGATGTTAGTTCTGCCGAGATCATCACACAAAGAGATCACAAAAATCATGATTCTTTCACTTCAAGTTCCTACAGTTAGGTAACAGCTTAAAAGCAGTACACATGATGATGCATACCAAGATGAATCCCATACCCTATTTGAATTTTCTCATTATACAAAAGTGGGTCTTGTAGGTCACACTGTCATACAGCAGTTCCTCTAAAAGAGCAGCTCTGAAATCAAATTCACCAACTATCCCCACTGTTCAACGCCAGAAGCACAGCCAGGGTTGGATCAGGCATTACCAAATAAAATACCAGGGAAAAAACCCTTAGAACATCCTCTCATGAGCAGGGCAGATGGACCAGACACAAGAGGGGCATCTCCCACCCTGCTAAACCTTCATGAGAAAGAATTGTCTTGTTTGAAACCATTTTCACTGCCTCCTCACAATAAATGGGAGGCAAGTTCCCAACTGCCTTGAAGCAGTTTTGCCTTAGATTTGCCCCAAATTACAGGAGACAGCTGCTGCTTAAGAAACAGAGCAACAGTCCTGAGCAATAGCCACTGGATCATTTCCCCTCCAAATCTTAAAGTCCTCACAGTAAGATGAAATCATCTGGAGGTGATTATTTCCCTCCATAGCATCCTTCACAGGTCTTAGTTATGACAGACATGTCCACCCTCATGGAAAGGAAAGGTCACTAGGATTCCTCATACCTTATCTTAGGCACTTATCTTTAGACAACATTGAGGATTTCTCTAACCAAATCAGTAAGAAGCCTTAATATCTCCTAAAAAGGGGGTGAACGGCCTTCTGGAGTCTCCTCTGGCTCTCTCCACTAAGAAGGAAGTTGCAGGACCAGGCAGCATTTCTACATGGCTAAGATCAGGTGCATTGACGTCTTTCCTAAATGATGAAAGTTAGCAAAATTAAGTGTTCTCTGCAGACATGTTATTGCAAACATTCCTCCACTAACAACTTTTTGGTCTTTTCTTTACAGCATCTGGTTCTGGCCACTGCTAGCAGCAAAGTGCTAGACTCTGTGGAAATCAGATTTGACCAAGCATGGGAATTCCTGTGTACCAATAAGGTATCCTTTGATTCATGGCATATTTCAGATTAAAGTTCCAAGGAGCTACAAGGGGAGAGGGAATTCTCCATTTCAGTCCTCAGGGCTACACTGATTTATTATTTCTGGCACCATACAGTGCATTGTTTGGTTGAGATTGGCTGTTAAAATCCATACTTACGAAACGTAATATTCCTCTGGAAATGCCCCATTCCGATTCTTTTTTTACATGATATTTTTATTCAGTGGAAGGGGCAGGAATGATGGAATTAGCCTGGTAATGATGTTCTAAACCATTTCAGCTGGTAAATTCAGGCAGACTAATATTTTATTTCCATTTGGCCACTTATTTCTTTAATCAAAATTGAGATGAGACCCTTGCGAGAATTCTGGCAGAATAATTAAGGAGAGATGGCTGTACCTCTTCCAAATAAATTAAAGGCAAAAATGCCAAAGGACTGGAGCATGGCTCACCCCTCAGTGCCTTCTCACGTTAGCGCTACTCAATACCTAAATAAAGGTAGCTAAGTAAGAGATGATCCGAAATCCAGTGTGCGAGTGAGCAGGGATTCACAGCCACGGGCCCCTCCAGCAAACAGATCAGCCCAGAGCCATCTCTCCACTGGCTCAGGAGAGACCTTGGCAGATTATGCAGGCATAGGGCCACCAAAAAGTAACTCCAGAGGTTGACAGCAGAATGGTGTCTAAAACCAGAGTCTTCCCTGAGCTGTGTGCCATACCTCCATCCTAGCTGATCGCCTGCAAATCACACTCATTGCTAAGTTATTAAGAACTCCTCAAGCTAATCCACAGAGGCCAGATCTTCAGCTCATACTGATCGGTGTCACTTTACTGCAGTTAACAGAGAGAATCAAGCTTGTCACAGGTGAGATCCAACCCCCTGCTTGCCAACAGCAACCACTGCCTGGGAAATCCAGACAGAACTTTGCAGTAGGGTAAAAGGCAATTTTTAGGAATTGGCCTCCTTTCCCTTTGGGAAGATTTACCCTCTCTTTTTCCCCAGAGTGACCAGAGGCCTCCACCCTCCCGCTGTGATGGAGCAATCACAGGGAGACAGGAGCTAAGGACAAGCAGAGAGCAACAGCCTGCCCTAAACCCGACTTGCTTTTTGCTTAGCCAACATTACAGCCTCTACCGAAGTATTTTCAGAAAGCAGAGAAACGCATCTGCTGCCAACAGGTCCCCACGCCAGGAAGTCCCCGCTGTGGGACAGCCCCTGGGGCTGGTGACAGCTCGGGGAGCCACGGGACTGCCACCAGGCTTGAGCCAGCACAACGTGAGCCTCTTCTGACATCTAGTGCCCACATGGCTCACGGCAGCCTCTAACCACACCAGGCTGGGACACGTCCCCTGCGCGGCAGCCACAGCCACCAGTGGCACAGGCAAACCACGTCACCTGAACCTCCTGCGTGTCAGGGCAGCGTCAGGTTTGTAGGGCCAACCTAAAGAACCTTCAAGCTGCAAAAAACAGCGTCCGTACAGAATCCGGTTAAAAATCCCAACTCCACAGAAGCGAACTTTGATTTTAGCGCAGTCCAGGAAAGCACCTTTTCCTTGACACTCTTACAGGATTCTCCGGGTGTAAATACTTAATGGAAATGTCCCTGGAATTACATTACCATGAAAACGTGCGATCCCAGAACATTTGCATGAGACAATAGTCTGTAGCTTTGCAGCATCCAAATCCAGATGTTTCTGGTGAGAAAGAAATAGATGACCTGAGAATTAAACCCAGGCCCCTTGGCTCCCCTCCAGATGCTCTACCAGCTGCTCACACCAAGTCCCCTCTGGTCAATTACTTTACTTGATGCTTCTAATCAACAATATTATATATGTGATGCTATAAACTTTTGTATTTAATATTAGCTCATAACTCAGCATCCAAAACCAGATGTTTTTGGTGAGAAAGAAATTGATGACTTATCAGAGGACTGAACCCAGGCCCCTTGGCTCCCTTCCAGACAGTCTACCAGCTGAGCTGCAAAGCTAACCAGTTACCTCCCGCTCCCCCCGCACCGCTTCTTCTCATGAAAGGAAAAGGAAAAGGATTTCACATCTCCCAGTGCAACATGCAAGAATATGTGAAAGATGTTTTTTATAAATACTTTTAAAACAGCGTAACGCAATGTTGAGTCAGGAGAACACACTTTTTCCCAGAGAAGGGTTCTGCAGACAAGCTCCTTTCTTTCCTAACAGCCAGTCCTCATTGAGGGTTCACAAATAACTGTTTGCAGAAGCAGCATAAAAGATGACTAATTTAAATCTGAACTTCTTCAGTGTCCCCACGCTCTGTTGAGGATGATTATGAGACACTCCGCAAGGCTGCTTCGGGACAGCTCGCTGGGTCGCATGATGTAGCAAAATGCCTATGCTGAAGGCCTTACAACAGGTTCCTGCAGGGCTGAAAGGTGGGATGCTGTAATTTCTGATTTACGGTACTCTTGTATGTTCCAGCCATGCAAAGCAGTTAAGCAAGTGCTTTACTTCAAACCTGCAGTAGATGCATTGAATTCACTGCAACTACTCATATGTTTGAAGTTAAGCACATACTTAAGTGTTGTCCTGTACGAGGCTATACTTGGGGAACCCAGAGCGGAGCTCTGTACTGCTCTGCTGTTGCTTAACTACTCAGGATGCTCTATCACAGGAACTGCATATTTATTTATTAAAGGATAGAACATCAGTTTTATAAGTACATATTCACAGGGTTTTCCTCTTAAATTATAGCTATATAAGATATGATGAAAAGCAACTTCCATGAAAACCCAAAGCCCACAGCCTTAAGAGCTTTGTTTAGGATTAGAGACAACATCCACTACAGAGAGCACACAGATCTGCAAATATTTGCACACAACCGTCAGAAACAACTGTTAAAATATTATTGCAACTGAAAGGAATCTGAAAGTAAAACCATCTTCCTATGAAAACCTGTTAGACAATGTTTTCCAAAGAGGCAATTCCAGCTTCCCTAACCAATGAAGATGGTATGCCTTTTCCAAGGAGAAAGTACTTTTTAAGAAACAAAAATATGACTGCAAACATGCAGAGAACTGGCAGTGGTGTTCAGAGAATTCAATTCTTCTTGTTAATTAATTTGACTAGATTAAGACCAAGGTCTTGCCTTAATTATAACAATGTTCTAATTTTGCAGACTTCGGTAAGACACAGTATTCATTTGCTAGGACATCTCACCATACCCAGAAAATGAAGCTAGGCAAAAGCTTGGATAGATCCTGCAGCTGCTAGAAAACAAGTCTCATCCTTAGTGAAACAGATTTCTAAATTTGGCTCTGTTCTACCCTGAAGACTTAGCATTATCCTGCCAATATTTTCACTACAATCAAAGCAGCTGAAATCAAGGTTCACATAAAACATTCTGACTAAACTGCAATGGCATAGACAACTTTCCATTCCAGAACCGATACCTGAAACTGTACAATTCCATCAAGTCATCTTTTACCAAAAATTTCACATCTCTGGTCAAATTACTTTCTGAGATAGCTTCAAGCTACTTTGCAGGATATATTGTACTGAGGCTGGTTAGCATGACAAGCAGGAAAAGCAAATCTGCATGGCAGGAGGTAACAAAGACAAGGAGAAACAACAACGGAAAAAAAACAAGCTGAGAAAGCTTAAAGGGTCAGTAGGGTAGAGAAAGGCACAAGGGCAGGACCAGCAGGTCAGGGAGAAGTCCATGTGGACCACATGTCTGAAACCAACACACTCAGTCAGCATCTGGGGCTGACCCCACCACAGGACACACAAGAGAGGTGCTGAGAGCTGCAGAGCATCACAAACATTTTGTTTTCAATAGCTGGTACCAATTATCTTGGGCTAATGAGAGAGACAGGCACTCGGCATCTCCTTGGATGCTGTGCATTTAACAGGACTGGGCCCGCACAAAAGCACTGTCCAAGTAACTAAACTAAAACCCTGTGACGAGAACATCACTAATGTATCTACAAAACCCAATATATTACTGCCTCGTGCTCTGCTGTAGGAAACTACATGGCACAGGCAGAACAGAGAAAATGAAGACTGAGTGAAATAGGGCCTGAAGGCACGGGTCTCCATGACCAGCCACACGGCAGAAAGCACATCTGGCCTCTGAAGACACAACTCACTCATCTAATCTTCTGCAGAGGAAGTAGCATTTCAAAGCCCTCCACTTCTCAGCTCTCCTCACACTTACTTGACCAGTGTGACCCAGCACATCTCATTGGCACAGGATGAATTTTAAGTCTGTAGCCTTCAGCTAAGTACTGCAATGCCTTAGGATTCTCTTGCACCTTTTAATCCCCAACACAGCTGATTTAAAGTACTGGTGTGACCAATTCTGACAGACTCGGCCTGTCCTAAGCAATACCAAAAATTACAATACCTTACCAGAGTTTCCAACCTTTTGTTTTAACAGGTTAATAGACAGATATATAAATATATACGTTTAAAAGGAGAATTACATCCATGGCCTATGACAGAGTCCTGGTTGAATGGCTACTGCAGAAGAGAGGAGACTTCACACACTTGGCCCCCATTTGGTGGTTTGAGTGTTGCAATACCCATCACCCACGGGAAACAGGACCTACACAACTGCGAAAAGCCCTTTGGGGACCCTGAAACACCCAAGTGTACCTACATGAGGAGCAATGAAACCGGTGGATAGTAAACACTGTCTTCCACTGGGTGCTCCTGCAAGTTTTTCCTCTCATTCAGCTGACACAGCAACTCATCATCCTGTACTCAGGCACCATCTTCCCTCTTCAGCCAGATGCCAAAAGGCAAGATAGCCAAGGGGTGAGAACCTGCATCCTGCGACAGCCCAAGGACATGCAAACCAACGTGACTGGGCAGCATCCAGACTATGCTGTCAACTGCCAAGCCCAAAATAAATCCAAGACCACACGGCAAGAAACACTGCTTGCTCTTGAGACCAAACTTCAAGGTGTATTGAGGAAGGGTTAATGAAGTGCAAACCAGAAACAAGCACAGTCATCAAACAGTTGGGACAGAGCAGTGTTTCCTATTTCCTCATTAGGTAACTGCATTTTCAATACCAGCACAGGCTGCCTTTAATTAACCATGATTGCACTGAGCCATAATTTGCAAGTTATCAGTACCAGCATACAGGGAAAATCTACGCTGCCCCCGCCACCCCTTTCACAAGCCTACCTTGACTCCCAGATCATCCAGGGCTTCAGAAAGCAAATTCCAGGCCTTGAACCAGATCTGGAAGCAAAATGAGAATGTCTGGTTGTAAAAACTGAAGCTTTCCAAGGGTTTGGGTTTTTTAGCATAATAAACTGATAGACAACATTTTGCAACAGTGTGTGAATATAACTCACTTTCAACTTCTCCATAGATTTCAGACCATTGAAACATGCTTTAAAATACTTCCCTTAGAGGCTCCTCTCCTCCTCCCAGTCTGTTGTCTGTGGATACAACATGGACCAACTGATCAAACCTGCTTGTTGCTTCATATACTTTTTTAATCGCTCACAGACAGGGCAGTGTCCAGGAAAGAGCAGCTGGAATCGCAGCTGCAAAGCTCTCACTAATGTGACACCACATAATCATACTTGAGAGCAGAAGAGTTCTTTGGAGGAGGAAATCAAGTTCAGGAGATGTGCTGCAGTTGAGCGGGGCTCCACCAGCCTTCTGGCATTTGAGGATTTTTGTGCTTGGCGAGCTTTTTTTGAGAACAAAAAGCAAACTCTTTTACCCGGACAAATGCACTGAAGTGACAAATTTCTAACAAAAAAGTAAAACAAAATACATACAGGTATAAAGCCGGAAGGCAGACAGCAAGTCTTGAAAGAGCAGATTTGCTGCTAGTCTAAGCGGAGCCACTGCACAGTCTCCAAACAAAGATTTACCCCTTTTCACCAGGACCTAAGTTAGCCCGCTCTGAGGTTTGTGCGCTGGCTGCTTACACACAAAGTCCATCAAAACAGAGATAGTTACTTTCATCCAGATCCATGCCCAAACCTTGCAGCCTGCATTGAAGCTTCCCTGGATCCTCAAGGAAAACAAACAATCTGCACACAGCTTACACAGGTGTATTTACCCCAAACATGCTCAATCTCTGTATTTATTTGCAAACAGCCTCCCTGGGACAGAAAAAAACAACCAAGAAAACCAGGCTCTTTGCAAACCTGATCTTTCAGGAAGGGAGGAAAGGAGGACAGCAGTACCTGGGTCTCAGACCAGTGCTCTGTAGCTCGCTCACCAGCACCTTGCTGGAAATTCAGCATGGAAAAAAACACGAGTGGACCTGGTCTGGTCAAACAGAGAGCTACCTCCAGCCGTGCACAGCCCTCTCCCAACCTTCCCCACCATTTTGGGAAACGGGAAGAACGGATCCGCCCCTTCCTTTAAACCCTGCAGAGCCCTGTGCTGGTCAAACTGCCCCTTAACCCCTTCCTGGCTGGTCAGCAGCCCTGCCATCTCAGGGGTGCTCCCAAGGGACAAGTGAAGGCAGATCCTCCATTATTGCACTCTGTGGGGTATAGCCCAAATGCAGAGGTGCTATCTGCTGCACGTTGGGGTTTGAGCTGAATTCTCCCTGAAGCTGAGGCTGTCTGTGGTTATATGTGATCCTGCCTTAGGGTGGGAGAGGGAGGATTTTAATGAGTGGATTTCTGAGAACCCCTCCCACCCTGACATTTCTAACAATATCTATAAAAATGTAGGAAATTGCAAAACAGGGACCCAAGGACAAAGTTAGGGCCCAGGCAGGCACATGTAGTTGACAGCATTACACACATATGGAGCAGGCAGAGTAACTCCTGGAGTAGCTGAACATCAATCAGAGTGTGACACCCCACAGCTTGGGGGCATAGCAAGTGGTACCTGCTGACTGTGACAGAGCCAGAGGGTCACGGTGTCCCTGAACATGAGACAGACAGACCCAGGGCATGCAACAAGCGGACAAACCAACACTAAACTGGGGCCCAAACCCTACATCACTGAAGTGGGTGATAGGTTCCACAGGGAATCACCGCCAGCTGCAGAGCTGGGGGAGCTTATTGCAGCATCGGGGCCCCTTGGGGAAGGGAGACCAGGGGTGCTCTAATGGAGGGGAGGCAGATGGAAAACGCACACATTTCTTGCTGACGGGATAAGACTTACCCCTCTATGTCTGGGTCTTTTAAGTGGCGTCGAGGTGCCTGAATAGGATTCTCATAGGACAGGCTGGCTGAAGAAGGCTGTTGTTCCCTCCCTGCAAGATGAGCCCAGGCTGTGGTAACAGCACGTGGAATTTTACTGGGGCACTGACAGGACCAGGAGGTGCAGTTGCAATCAGCTCATTCACCTAATCCACCGTCACAGCCATGCTACAGCTTAATACCTGACAGCCAGAACAGAAGACAGCAGATTAGTTACAACAAGATAAGAGGGATATGCTCCAACTCACTGTTCCCCAAATCAAAAGAGCAAACACTGCTAAGATTACTGGGTTTGCTTATCAGGAAAGCAAGGGAAACCAAGGTGAAAGTTAACCTAGGTGGGAATAAAACCCTCCTCCAGCAGCCTGCCCTGAGGACTGTATGTGGCATAGGAACGGAGGGGGGACAGGGAGAAAGGGTGGGAAGATGTGCAGTGCAAGCCCTGAAGGGGATTTTGTCCCTCTTGTCCCCAAGCACTCTGGCTAGCACTGTTCTGCAAGACTGTGGCCTCTTTTTCTGGTTACCCAGTGTCTGTGCTGAGTTAGGACTTTATTTTAAAGTTACTACACACTCCAACAGAGATGATGCAGTCTTTCTCAGCAAAGGTTTGTATACAGCAAGGTGAAGTGTTTATAAGCAAAGCTGAACTACAGACAGAAAGCATAGAGCAAAGCATGAGCGAGTGGAGGAGCTGAAGGAAGAATGCAGAAGCCTGTTCAGCAAGCACAGCATCACACTGAGGCATCTTTCTCCACCATCCTGTAACTCTCAGCACACTGCTCAGAGGTACCTGGCTGCAAACTTCAGCTGACGGGCATGGAAAACGTGCGCAACAGGGCTGTCTCTGTGGCTAAAGAGGAAAATTGAGCCTGGCTGCACTGTGCTCACCACGTGCCCCTTGCCAGCCTGTGCCTTGGTGAGGCAGCTCTCTGTGCACTGCCATCACCATTTTTTCAGCTTCTTTAAAAGCACATTTTTTTCTTGGAAGCCTCTGAACATCAGATGGAACTAATTAAAACCAGGAGGGCTCAGGGGAGCTGGGGGGAGGATAGGGGGGGAAGAGAGAGACCTGCAATTTGGTTTCCACTTCAAAGTGTTTTAGCAAAATAAAAGCACTCAGGCCCTCTAACACAAGTGCATGCCCATGGGAA
This sequence comes from Psophia crepitans, assembly GCA_013399095.1. Lineage (NCBI taxonomy): Eukaryota > Metazoa > Chordata > Aves > Gruiformes > Psophiidae > Psophia > Psophia crepitans. The sequence goes on along the minus strand of VWZZ01007704.1, from coordinate 178,909 downwards.
GGGAGAGAAGGGGGCACTCAATGCTCTTAAGTGTCCTCTTCCCACACACACACACACACACACACTTCTGCTCACCAGGCTCAAAGGAGCTGTGTTTGGATGCTGTGCCAGCTGATTAGTCCGGGCATTCGAGGCTAATCGCAGTGATTCCTCCTGTGCCCTCCCATCAATTTTGCAGAGTGGATGGCACTGCATGGGGAGGAGGTGGCATCCGTGGTCACAGGCACTCACCCACACAATCCTGCCTCCCCCTTCTCTGCAGGGGCTGAGATCCCCTTCAGACAAGGCAGCTGCAGGGTTCCTGGGCGAGTGTGAGGAAATGCAGCCACCGAGCAGCATGGCCTCTGCCACAGCCTGGCTGTTCAAGGGTTGAGGTCCCCAGGGACAAGGCTGTGCAATGCCTTGTGTCCCGGCACAAGGGACGCCTTGCAGGCAACCCCACTGCTCCTCAGCAGCTGCCCTCCGCCACAGCCGCCCGTTGCCGTAGCCTTCCCACCATACCTGTGTCACTGGGGGGTGCCCTCATGTCCCCCCCTGGGGTATGGAGGCACTCCAGGCCCTGCACAGCCCCAGAGCCTCACGGCACTGACCCCTTGCATGATGCCCCTGCCCCAAACCCCCACAGCACTCACTCCCTTCAGAGTGATCTGAGTCTCCCCATCCCCGAGACCCCTCGGAGGGTGCCCTGAACCCTTGCACACCCCAGCTCCAGGGCCACCTGCACTGAGGGGGGAGGCCAGGACCAGGGCCAGGCCAGGCCGAGGGAGACGCAGTGCTGGGGGCTTCACCAGGGCCCCAAACCCACCGGCTGACCTGCCTGGCCTTGGGGTGTCCCCTGCCAGCGGGGCTGGGCCCTGGCCCTCACCCCACCGGCCCACCCCAGTGCCGCGGGGTTCCCTCACGCCGGCTGGGCTGGGAGGCACTGGCGTGGAGAAGCCACTCACCTGCGCCTGCTCCATTTGGGCCTTTTTTCGTTCCTTTTTTTTTAAAAAAAAAAAAACATTTTTCCCCTCTCTAAACTGACACTTTAAACCTCATTCTAAACCGCACATTAAAGCAGGGGTTTGCCGGATGGCAGCTGCGGGGCTGCACGATCACCATCCACCACCAGCAAGGACTAATGGGGCCTGTTCCCACCCCACGCCATGTCTGAGCTCCTTCCTCTTCCTCTCCCGCCCCTATTCAACCCTGCTTCTCAGGGACGAGCATGCCAGCCTGGGTGATAGTTTCAAGGAGCACTCAAACCCACAGCCAGGGCCAGCAGCTCATGTCACACAATTCAGCAGGGAGCGGGGGGGGGGGGGTAACGTTGCCTGACCCCCCCCTCCAGCCCCAGTTCAACCGGTGACCCATGATGACAGGCCGAGTCTGCCCACAGTCGCACGAGCCAGCCAACATCCTATCCTCCTGCACCCGCTTGTTCGTTCTTCCCTCATTTTCTGTGGCTGAGGGACTGGAAGGGGAAGGAATCAATAAAAATTAATTCTGAAAATAAATAAGGAACAAATTGGCAGCTTGGAAGTGGCAATGGATAAAGAGCTCCGTGATGGCCCCATAAAATACCTTTCCACACGCCATTTATCACCAAGCCCGTATGTCTTAGCATCAACCTTAATTTACTCAATATTAAAAGACATAAACCTGGCCTTGCAAGTTTGGGAAGAAGAGTTTCAGCGGCAGTTATTTTACTGCGCCTGATGCCTGTGCTTGGGGTTTTCTAATGTTGGGGGCTTTTGGCTAGGCTGATCTGTTGGGATGGGTCACTCGGGGGTTTTGGCTCCCTGGCACCTGACGTTTGGTTGCAAAACCTGAAGAGCTCTGCAGACCTGACCATCTCCCATTAGGGAGATTCGGAAAGAGCCATTACCCTTGCTGCCACATCTGACGCCCTCCGGCTGCTGCAGCCCCCCTGGCTGCACTCACCGCGGCTCCGGCTCACTGTGGCCGTAGAGCTGCAGTCGCTGCCGCATGAAGGGAAGCTTTCTCCATCCCCTGTCTGCCACAGAGAGCTATTGTGAGCAACAAACTACAGCCCCGTCGGAGCCTCCTTGGCTGCAGCACAAGAAGCGAGGATGCTGGCCCTTGAGTAAAGCTGACTGGATTTTATTCACTTGCTTTTCTTTTAAAAAGTTTGTAATACACTGCCCAAGACATAGTATAAGCTCTGTATGAGACATGAATAACATTCACTCATGTGACTGTTTGTACAACTGAGGGCATTACAGGTCAGGCTGAGAAGTGTTGTAAGAATGATGCAAGGCCCCCAGCCTAGACAAGCAGGGAGCATGGCGAAGTAAGATAAAGAGGCATTCACAGGGCTGTGTGGGGTCCAACACACAGTAGCAGAAGGCCCAGTAGGTCACAATTTCAATGCACGTTCTTGGGGCTGCCTGTGGGGAAATGTGTCTCTTTTTCTGGCTGCACATAATGTCATTATCAAAGTCACCTTCAAGAGCCGGATCAAGACCCCCCCCCATCAGCCCCACAGAGACAATGAATGTGACTTACGGAGAAGCAAGTGAAGGAAACCACATGATACGCATGGCAGGGAACACAGCTCAACCTTCTCTCGTGCCCTAGCTAGCCATAGACCTGTCTTGTGCCTCAGTGTCCCTGCTGTATCCCCTCACATCCACTGCCACACTGTGCACCGTCACAGCCTCCTCCCAGGGACTAGGCTCCGCTGCACCACTCCAGTACGCCTTCACGGCCCTCTGGTTGGCTCCATAGGTCCTCAGCTGCTCCCGGTCATCTCCTCATCACCTCTTTCTTCGGCATCAAGCAGCCCAGGGAGAAAAGGCCACTGGAGACAGGAGGGTGGGTTTATTGCAGCTTTCAACCAGAAGCCTACATCAGGTAGCAGTTGTTCTGCTCGTAATGCACAGTAAAGCAGAGGAGCAAGAAGCAGCTTTTCCCACCCTCCGCTGAAACATTTCAGTGCACACGTTCTGGAGGTAGCATTTGGGCAAATAAAAAGCCCAGCAGTAATACACACAGTGCAGCGTGGGGGCTGTTTTCCCTTTGTACTCGTCCCCGAGAACCACTGCTGCTGGTTGGCAATCCTACAGACTCACACTCCTTATTTTTTCCCTCCCCAGTCCGGTCCCTCAGTTCCTGCTGCCACCCCACACGCCCAGCCTGCCCCTTTGCAGCCAGCCCCCTGCTTCCCCTTCCCTCAGCATCTCTACACGCAGCAGTGTTGTTCTGGTAACCCAATCCACCCCATCAAAACCAACTTTGATTCGAGGGGTGGTGGTGGTTCTTCTCCTTAATTTATGTAGGGTCAGCCTCATAATTGTATCCCTCTTTTTATCCCTTCCTCCATATAAATCATGTATGTGACACTTTAGCGGAACACCAACAAATTCAGCATGATGTTCTTATCACCAGCTTAATAATTTAATTCAAAGAGGTTTTGCATCATTGCACACCAGGATCAAGAGGAAGTAAAATAAGGCCATCCCTGTGCAGCAGAGCTCCTCCAAGCTGGGCTGGCACGTCACACAAACCCAGGCTGTTTTTCTTTCATTTAAAGTTTTATTTGAACTCTGAGAAAAGCCAGCTGAGTGCCCCAGCAGAAGCAAAGGCTGTTCAGCCGAGAAGTGGAGCTAATGGGCTCTGCAGTGCTGAATGCTGCTGAAATGCCCAGGAAAGTGAAGAAAAAAACATTTTTAAGCAATACCTGCAGCTCTGAGGGGGAATGGGCTTTGCACACACCGCCTGGGTTTTGCCATTGCCCAGCCAGAGCCGTGCAGGTATTGAAGGCGATCAGTAGAGCAGGAAGGGACACTTGGATTATGTCTGCAAGTCTTTTTCACACCAGTCAGTACCCTTTCAACCCCAAGCAATGCTTTACCTCCCATTTGTAGGCACCCGGCCAACAGAAGGTCACACACACACACACACACAAAAACCGAACACCAAAACAAACCAAAAAATCCGGCACCAAAAAAAAAAATGCAGGAGATGTGTTCTCAGGAGATGAAAACTGTCCCATCTTTGATCTCGGCGTTGCACCCTGTGCTCAGCATTTCTGCTGAGAGACTGAGGGAAAAGAATAAAAGCTAAAACCAGGAGTAGTTTTGGAACCGAGACAGGCAGAGCCACGTCGAAGGCACACGCAGAGACTCACGGCACAGACACATCAGCACGCCCCACCTCACGTATGGCAGCACGCACACGTGCAGGGGTTTGCCCCCATACCAGGTACACACCCTACGTGCCCCAGCCTGCCCCCCTGCCCAGGGTCTGTGCCAGCTCCCAGCCTGCCACCAGACCCACCCCACCATTTCCAGCTGAACAAGGCAGGCTCAGTCTGTCGCTGCTGGGGAACAGGCACGAGAGAGCAGCAGCAGGAAGGGCGCGATAAGGAGATCTGGCGCTCTCCAGCATAGATGCAGCTGGGAATGGACAGTGTGTGCCTGCGCATGCTCCAAGGGATGCTCCATGCATCCTGCTTTCCTCGGGCATTGTTGCTGGAGGTGAAGTGACCTACAGATGAAAATGAGACAGACTTGATTGATTACTTGGTGGGAGTGGGGCTATGCAAGTAGAAGCCCCACCAGCATGCTTGTCAGCAAAGCTGGATCTATGCATCTGCTGGGTAAAATATCAACAACATAAGATCATTTTTAAACAGCCTTCATGGTATTTAAAACCCATCAAGAGCTCAGGGAAAGCCTTCACCAAACCTGGGCTGCCACAAAGAGAACCGCTGCCTCTCTCGCACCTCCAGCCCTGGCTGGCCTCGGTTGAAGCAGCGAATGTCTGGCCACTGCTCCCAAGCCAAGGCAGCCAGCCCCCAAAGGTGTGGCCAGCCTGAGACCTGCCCTGGTGGCCCGTGGAAAACCCCACCGGCACTGGGGCTGTGAGCTCACCTAGCCACCTGAAGTTGTCTCCCCACAAGCATCTCTTCTGCAACTGCAGAGGGCTATCACCCCACAGAGATGTCACCTCATGGCGAGTCCCACACAGGTCCATCTCCTCTGCAGCCGCGCTCATAGCCTTTGGGCTGGAGCTGGCTTGGGCATGCTCCGTCCTCTCAGCACACNGCAGAGGGCTATCACCCCACAGAGACGTCACCTCATGGCGAGTCCCACACAGGTCCATCTCCTCTGCAGCCGCAGAGGGCTATCACCCCACAGAGACGTCACCTCATGGCGAGTCCCACACAGGTCCATCTCCTCTGCAGCCGCGCTCATAGCCTTTGGGCTGGAGCTGGCTTGGGCATGCTCCGTCCTCTCAGCACACTGCAGTTTGATCAGCTGTAGCCGATTACTGTTCTGCCTTTTTTTTATTCTTTTTTTTCCCTAATCATCTAAGCTGTGCCTGTCTCATACCACACATTCCTGCATCTGCAGAAAATGGTCCTGTTCTCAGCAAGTTCCCTCTGTACACGTAAACTAAACCGAGCCAGGACAACAAGCCCGAACATGAATTTGCCATCTGTAGAGCTTGATCATCTGTGACGTTCCTGACCACAGGGTTTGAGCCGTGCCAACCAGCACCCTCCCAAACTGTGCCTGGACATGGGTCAGGGCAGAACATGGGCCAGGAACTGTTCCCAGGCAGCAGTTTCATTAGGAGCACGGCTATGACCATGTGAGCTCCTGGAGTAGAAGAGTCCTAAAATCAGGCAGCTCACAGTCCACTGTGAATTCTGCATCTCTGGCAGCATTCAGGCAGGTTTTGCAATCATGACTGGAAGGGGATCAAGGCCAACACCTTCTTGGGTGGCTGCAAGAACTTGCTCTCGGCCTCCAAGCTGCTGATACATTTGAGTCCTGCCAGTCCCCAGGCATAACCACACACCTTGCCCACATGTAAACACGTACCCATGCGCAAACTATGTGGCAAGAGAGAGAGCAGCACGCATTACAAACGAGGTGAAAAAGAAACCAGAACCCACCACTGGATTCTTGTAGCCTTCTGCTAATTAGGGGAGACATGGTAAGACGAACCCCTGCTACCAGCCAAGCCCAGGGAATGTAAATATTTGCAGGTCTAGGTCACCAGATCCGTTATTTACTGCTCTGTCATATGACTCAAGGTTTGACATAAGACTTGAGGGTTTGAGAGTTTTTGTTGGGTTGTTGGTTTTTTTTCCTTTTTGCTGTGAGCGTCCCTTGGTTTCTGGCCAGTTAGGCAACTGCAAAAAGGGAGGGCTGCCTTCAACAGCCCACACATGCGAAACAATGATGCTACTGTGAACTTCGTCCATTAATTCCAGTTTAGTGGGTGACACAAGGTGTTGGGTGCTATGAGCCAGAAAGGAACATGAGGCAGCGCGCTCAGCCTCCTGTCCTGCAGACACCAGTGCCATGGCAGCCCTGCGCGGCCATGCACAGCAAGTCCTGTTTGCAGTGGGGGAAAAAATACAACTGCAGCAACAGGGACATGTACTACAAAATCAGGTAGCTCCCACCCAAAACTTGGCCATGGGAGCTGTAAACTCTCCATTTCTCTGTTTCAGTTTAATTTTATACAGTCTGTAGGAAAGCAGATTAAATGGGGAGTGTGATAATGCTATAAATACCTCCAGGGAAATACCATCAAAGGAGAAAGGGGGATTATTCAAATGATCTGGAAATGGTAAAACAAGGAGTGCTGTGGCCTGAAGCTACAAATGGAAATATTTCAGGCAAGGCATTAAGAAAACCTGTCCTAGAAGCCAGAGTGATTAGGTGCAGAAATCAGCTATCCCAGCAACAAGTCAGTGCCTTATCAGAGGTATTTAATGACTATGTAAGCCTAAGTTGGGAGGAGACGCTGATGTGACACAAGTGAAGAGGGGTCAGACCTAAAAAAGGCAGTTTGGAGCCCCTCACCCGGGATGCACCCATCTCAATACCTCACCGTCAGCCCTGGCTGCATGGCCTCGGGGCAGAGCACCCGCCCGCAAAGAGCTGCAGACCCAAAGGCACCCACAGGTACCAGAGCCGGTCATCCCAAATATATACGTGAGCACATTCCCAGGCACTCACCGCCCTCTTCCCGTCCTATCGTCCAGCCTTTCTCCATGTTTTTTGCATTCATTTCCCTACCCTAGGACTGAGGACAACAAAGGCTGATGGAGCCATATGCTGACTTTTCTCATCCAGGATAAAATGCCATATAAAATATTCCAGCCAGCTCGCCACTGTGTAACTTGGCAGAGTCATGTAAGTAGCTAATGAGTAAAGCTGAAGTTGGCTGTGTAATTAAAAGTGATATATTTTTATATATAAATGATGAGTTTTCCATCCCCAAAGCTGATAAATTCCTCAGGCTAAATTTCTAAAGCTAAGAGCCTTTTGTGGCCACTTTCTTTACACAGGACTGTTTTTTTTTTCTCTGCTCCCCTCAAAAAAAAATAAAAAAAGACCAGTTTTCTCATCTACTTAATGGGCTGTAAATACTTTTCTGCTAAGATGAAAAGTCCATTTGATTTGCATTAAATCTTCATCATTATGAGCTCTCAGCTGCAGCACAGCCCAGATACTGACACAGAATCCTGCATCTTTTTCTGGAAACTTCCCCTTAAAGATCCCAAGGGGAAAGAAAAAAAATGAAAAAGGAGCAGTCAAATGGAGAATGAAAACCCATGGCACTTCTTGGTATTGAGACACAAATATTTGCTGGCAAGGGTATTACTAGTCCTTGTGTCTCCTTCACGGCCTTGGTGCTGCTGCAGCGAGATGCTGCCCTGTCCCAGAGCATCTTTGCTGCAGGAGTTCCCCGGACAACAGCACTGAGAACCAGGCAGGATCAAGCCAGGATGGCTGGTGCAACAGGACACCCAGGCCATGTGCAAGGTGGGGCTTTCACACAGTTGTTTTAACCCTTGGGAGCAGAGAGGACTAAGGAAAAAGGATCTATAACCCCAGGGAAGCCCAGTGGGGACATCCAGGGAGCTGCCGCTGCTGTACTCCCCATCCCGACATGCTCTGCTTTATAGCAAACAGCCAACACTCCGCTTCCTCCTCGCTCCTCATTTCTTCTTAATGACAGACTTTTGCATAGAAACAGGTTCATTGCTGAGTGTTCAGAGTTCAGGCTTTCCTGGTACTTTTCTCTGACCCAGCTTTAATGCCTGAAGTGGAACTGGCCATTCTGAACCATTAAAATACACTTTTTTCCAGGCAAGATCGGGGTCTTTTCAAAATGCTTCATGTCATTAAAACCATCGTATGTTCCTAAATACTTTTTACACACTTACAGAGTAATACAACAGCTTTATCCTCATGCCCTGGACAAACAAAGCAGACAGGAAATTCCCCATCATAAAGCTGCCATTTTAAACGTAGGTACGTTGGTTCTTCCCAAGGTTATACAGAGCCTGGAGCAAGGACAAGCCCTTAGCAGCTGGCCATCCTTCTGGGGACAAACACAGGCACTGGCACCTCAGCCACCTCTGTGCTGGCCCAGCAGATACATCCCTGAGCAGGGCATGGTATTTGTCACACCGGGACACAGCGCTCAGGCAGAACCGGCCCTGCGGCAGAAGATGAGGTGAGCAGAGCCCCACGTGCGCTGGTGTGCACAGGGACACTTCAGCCTCGTGAGCAGAGCTCAGGGTGCTGCTCACTGCAGCGCTCATCCGCAGACACCTGTGAATGACAGGACCGTTCACTTACAATTTCCAAATCCCTATGTCCTTCCGCAGCCCTGGGTGCCTTTTACACAGCAACACCTGGCCACAGCCCCAGTCCTGTCCCTGTGCAGTCACTGCCCCAGTCGGGGCTGCTGGCCCCCGGCCATTCCTGGTGAGGAGCCAGTCCGGCAGCTGGTGTAACTCTGCAATTAGGCCCAGGTGAAGTCAGAATTTCTGCTCCAGGCCCACCCTTTGGATATCCTGTAGAGCCCCCCGGGAAGACAGCTCCCTGCTCCTTGGGGTGTCCTGGCAGAGCCACAGCCCGGTGCTTGCTTTCCTCTCAAAATTCCCACCGCAAATCAAGAGGGCGATGCTGTCAGCAGCACGAACATGTTTATTAAGTGACAACAGACCTGTTCCCTTCCAGCTCCACTTTGACTCTTTTCTTGCATCCATTTTTCAAGTTCATTAGCTTTCTCATTTCTTCTTTCAGTCTTCTGCCTCTTAGAGCCCCACTGTTGGTGAAGAGATCAGCAGCAAGAAGCAGCCAAGCCCCCATTCACTGCTCACCCGGGAGGAGCAGCTGCTGCACTCTCACAGCACCGTCCCTGTGCCAGAGAAGGGGTGGTTGAGTTTGGGTTAGCATCAGGCTCAGACCATGCAGGGAAAAGGAAAGGTGAATGAAATCACACCAACTGATGACTGGTGTTTTCCTAGTGAGGCCAATGCCCCACCAGGCCACAGCAGACCTGCCCAACTGGGTCCCTGCTAAGGGACAGACAACTGGACTTTAACCACTCTCAGATCGTAAGGTTTTTTGAGCTTCCCTCTGCCCTAGTCCCAGCCTAACCAAGTCCCTGTGCTCTGTCCTTCTGTCTGTGTCACCTGCCAGCTGGACACAATCCCCATCACCAACTGTCATTTCCATCCAGAGCTCCCCTGGGATGTGCCCTGCCTGAGTGTCAGTGCCCTTCCCAGCACGCTGCTGGACACGGACACCAACATTAGCAAGAAAATATCCCCGGGGACAGTACAGCCCTCAGTGCAAACAGCAGCTTTCTGGGGGTGGGATAAATGGAAGATACTTCTGAATCCATCCGTTGGAGGAATCCATCTGTCACCTGCACTGCAATATTCCACAGGTACCAATTGTCAGCACAGGCTTCGATCCGAGGTAAGCCAGAAGAACTTCAGTTCATGGATCTTCCAGCCCATGCACAAACATATAGACGTGTCCCACTGTGTGTGCAGTGGTCTCCTTTTGGCCCCTACGTACCATGCTAGGTAGTGGCGTCTCTTTTGAGCAATATTCCACTCACATCAATTCCAGCTTAAGCTCCCCTGAAACTCAAAAGGGAACAGAAGAAAGCTCATCACCAGCACCTACACAGGTCTGGAGAGAACAGTCCTGCCCAGCACCAAGGCTTTTGATCTGTCCTCTTAACACAGAAATGCACACACAGGGCTCTCGAGCTGCCCCTCCACGCACAGCTATCGTTGCTTGAGCCTGTGATCCTGCCAGGTCTCACTAGCTCGGGATTGACCTGCAGGAGTGCTTAAGAGCTGCCCGCTCTGCCTTTCTTTTTGCCAAATTACAGATGATTTAGTACATGTTGCTGATTTTTGACAGTGATGAAGAGCAAGGTCTCGAACCAGAGCACGCTCTGGGCACATGGTGCTGAGCTCAGCACAGGGCTGTGCTCCAGCCAGAAACCCCGTCCTGATTGTCAGCTTTTCCCTTCCAATTGTATTCAGACACTGTTCTTCTTTGCCTCTTCTCCTGCGCAGGCAGGACATAAAGGCTTCTACAAGCTGTTAAACTACTGGCATGCTGTAAAGCAGAAGAGGCCACAGTACAGTTGTAAATAACACGATCCCAACGAATACGTAATCCATGTTATGAACAGGACCACAAGCGTTAGCTGTTGCTTGATAGAGAACCGTACTGAAGAGCAGGCACAGGAGAAGCCCAGCTATGAAGCTTGACCTCCTGCAAACCAGAGCCCAGCGAGCTGCCCTGAACTCCTGCACTGGAGAGGGCAGCTCCACTGCTCTGTAGGGACCCAGCACCAGCTCCAGCACCTCAGCACCTCAAACCCATCACAAGGGTGCAAGAGGCTTCCACCCAGGAGCTTTTAGTCTTGGTTTAGTGCTCAAAGACAAAACAAGGTAAGCAGGGAGGTGAGGCGGGCAGAGACACCCTTTTCAGCAGCAGTTGTTGCTCGCCTTGGAAGGGGCTAATGGGCAAGTCCTCGGGCTGCCAGAACAGCATCCCCTCCCAGCCTGAGGCGCAGGAACGCTCCCACTGAGGTTATTGTCTCTGCCGTAAAAGAGTTTCAATCAAGCTTGGACAGTAAATTCTAGTTTAAATTTAACAACCCCATTTACTCACAATGAAGGCTGTTCACAGCTGAAACCCTGTCTTGGACAAGTGGTGCTTCAGAGCACAGATTTGGCTTACACCGTTTAAAGCAGCTGTCTTCATAAAAGCTAATAAAATACAGTTGGGTAATTAAAAGCTTTAATTAAAAATGCAAAGTCCAAATAGTTTCGTATTAACAAGGAAACTTGTTTTGACATCTGAAATTGCTGCACAAGCTAAATTCCCATGTATTCTCTCCAGGCTATTTAGAGTTTGCTGCGTAGCTGGAAATGTCTCCTAACTCAGTCCAATCACCATGTGTTGCTGGGGACGTGCACCAAAAATTGATGCTGCTTGTTTTACAACTTCACTTTTAATTATCACAGTCTGAGGCAGCAGTGGGCTGATTTGCATGCCAATCCCTGAACGAAGCCTGGGGATGGAGCAGCTTGGCACTCGGGGGATAAAATACGTAACTCCGGGGCACGGGCTGCCAAGCTGAAATGAGAGCTGAGCGGGGCAGCAGAGCCAGCTTTGGGTGCAGGTTTCTCTGTCCTTAGCTGTGGCACTGGAGCATGGGGCTACGCAGCGCCACCACCGTGATCCATGCCTGCAGCCAGGAGCACCCACTACATGGGTGCTGGGAAGTGGATTTGGTGTGCCTGTGCTGGGGATGAAGGTGGAGCAGGGCTGAGCCTGGATACAGGAGTTGGTTTTGCAGCCAAACGTGGGCGTTTGGTTCGTGGCTGGTGCCACCTCTGTAACAGCTCGAGAGGGGCAAGTGTTGTGGCTGTCCCTCCCTTCTGTCCATGCCAAGGGGAACTAGGAGCACATCTCTCCTACATAAAATCTTATTCCTGACAGGACAAGCGCATGCACAGACACAGCCAGGGACATGTCAGGTGTGGGTGTAGCATGCTGCCAGGAGAGGAAACTTCAGCCTGCAAAGAGAGAAGAGGAGAAGCAATGCTCTGCCCCATCCCTGGGACTGCTGGAGGCTCACTGAAGCCCCAGTGCTTCTTGTATCCTCATCTCAAGGTCCCCTGAGGCCACGGAGCCAGTGGGAAGCCTCTGCTCCAACCACACTGTCCCTGTTGGACCCTCTACAGCATCAGATCCTCTTCTGCTGGGGCTGACGCATGGCTGTGATTTACAGCCCCTTTGCTCTAATTAGTGTCTTGGAGCAAAATACTCTCATAACAAGTACTGGTGAAATGGCAGTAAACCTGTCAGTGCACCCTTAGGATTACAGATCCATAAGGCTTAAAACCAACAGGGACTGATTTAATTGTGTAATTTGACATTTCTCATCACACAGACCAAAGAGCCTCTCTCAGCACCAGCTGTTACACACCCATCACCAGAGCGACTTTTCTTTTAGCGACACATCCACCCATTTACTGGCCTTTGGCAGTGCAGAAGCCACCACGGATCTGCTAAGGGGACCTGGTTGTCACTGCCCTCACCACGGAAATGGACATCTCCTGTCAAGGTGCCACCACCCAGCTTCGTCTCAAAGACACTGGATCTTGTCGACCATTTTATAAAATACTAATTCTTGACTTATTGGATCATAAGAAAGTAGATTTCCTTTTCGATTTCACGTATTTTACAGAGGTTAAATGAGAATAAACTCAAAGCCTTTGGATTTCAACAGCCCGTGGCTTTGGTTTGGCCTTGTGCGGTGTTTTATTTGCCTTTTTCTCCCTAGGAAAACTTTCAAAAACTAAAATCTGGCTCGTGGCCAACCCTTTGGTGAGCAGTAGAACCACCATGCACAGATTCCCATGCCTCAGTGCCTTTCCTTTTCCTCTACTCTACCTTCCCACTTCTGTTTTTGTCTCGTACAGACAGCACACTGAACAATTACCCACCAGAGCCCCGAGGCTGAATGTACCAGGGGTAGAGGCAGTAATTAACGCTGCATTTGGCTCAGTGCTGACCAGGCACCCTGACACCAGATGCGTCTCTCTGCTAGGTGACTGCTAGCAAGTGGTTTCCCCAGTCCCTGCCTCAGTTTCCCCACTTGCAGAATGAGCCCATGATGGACTCGCCTCCTCTGCAAACTGCTTCATAAAAGCATCTTTCTCTTTTTTTTCTTGCTCTGCTGACTTCTGGATGGTGAAAATTTTTGGTTTCTCAGCAGTCCCTGCGGCTTGGCCCAGCCTGCTGCAGAGCAAAGGTGCATGCAGGGAATTTTCTCTGCTTCCCACCCATTTATTTCCTGGCCCTGAGTGCAAAGGGGTTGTAAAAGTCACTTTGGGTCCCCAGAGGTCACTCCGCAGAGTGCACAGCTAACCTAGCCCAGGATGGGACCCTCCTGCAGCAGTCCCCTCAGCTGCGGTGGGACACCAAAAGCCACACTCAAGAGCAACTCACCACGGGGAAGGGGAGCGTGGGCAGGGCCTGGGGTGCTGGGGCTGGTAAGACATCACCCACCTTTAGCATGGGACCTCTGCGGGGTCCCATGGCAGCGAGCGAGGAGGACACGGTGGCAGGGCTGGGAGGTGGCGAGCGGGTGCGGAGACCATCGGGGTGCCCCTGGGGTGCGGGGCTGGGGGCTGCAGCCCCCTGGCTGCTGCTGCCAGAGAAGGAGAAGAAAGCAGCGGAGCCAGCAGCGGTCTGAGAGCACCCTCCTGTGGGGTGCAGGCTGAGCTGCTCCTCTGCTCGGGAATGCACAGAGCCTGTTCCCTGGCTCAGCCTTTCCTTTTCTCTATCCTGCTGCTCCCTGCTCCCCACCACCGCTCCCCAGCCGCTTCCCGCTGGAGAAAGAAGGTTTTCAGCCCGGACACCGCACAGAAGCAATGCCCACACCACCCATAGCTCTTTGCTCTTGGTGCAGACCTGGGGCTGGGAGGACGCCGTGCCACCCTGATCCTGAAGCTAGCAGGGAACGGAGCTGCGGGATGAGACCTTTTATCCAGGCGCAGCAGGGAAAGTGGCAACACAGCCATGGTCTGCCTGGATTCTGCCTGCTCACTCACACTGACTTGGTAAGACCAACACGTCAGGGCAGTGGCACAACATCCTTGGGGGGAAATATCTGGAAAAAAAGGCTTTAACTCATACTAAACAGAATATTAATGGACACACTGCTGGGAACAATCTGCACTGACCCCTGGACAACCAGCTGCGTGAACTCTCAAGCCTCATCCACCTCTAAAATATGGGATGCTCAGAACCACATTTGATTACAAGAGTCTTTATTGGAACATCTCTTCACCCAGCTACGTGAGGCAGAAGCATTGGCATCACACACCATAACCTAAGCACTAGCCGGTTCTTCTATCCTAAATGTTTTCGAGAGAGCATCTCCCCAAAGGAAGGCAAGGAGGCTGGGATCTTCCCTGCATCTTCCCCCAGTCACATTATCCTCACAGTTTTCTTTTCCCCAGTCACATTATCCTCACAGCCAAAACCAGAGTAGAGGGGCTCAGCAAAATCATACCCGAACTGGTGCATGAAGGTCAGATCATCATAGGTGACTCTGTAAAGGGACAAGGTCCTTCTGGGGTAGTTGGGGTAAATCTCTGTCCTACCAAACACATGCATTTTGAGGAGCATCTCCACATCACTGTGCCATGCAGAAAACCCTTTCCCATTCCACAGGGTGCTCCAGGAGAAGTTGTTCCTCAAGGTGCAGCAGTTGCTTTCTGAACCTGTCTGGTCAATGCTTCTGTACGTCATGCCAAGGTAAATGCCAGTCCCAGACAACTCAACCTCAAAACAGTAGTGGCTAAAGTACAAACTCTTGTCAGACACCACTTGGCATCTGTGTTCAAATCCTGTGGGATGGTCTGGGCACAGCAGTTCCCATGTGTTGGTCACTTTGTCGTTGTCTCTGGCTCTGCATCACATGCTAAAGGACACAGAAAAAATACAAAACTGTGGTTTTGAAATATAAAATAAGCCTTTTTTATCGTGATTCTGTGAAATGATTTAGAGGACACGTACAAGAGCAATCTCTGTCCTGATTACCCAGCAGATGAGCTTTGCATTTAAAGCCTGGACATAACCACAGGAGCATTTTCTGTGGCTGAGGGAAGCTACAGTTATGCTAGGCTTCAGCCATGCACAATAAAAGTAATTAACATGAAAAATCAAAGGCAAACTATGCAAGACACTCAAGAAAATTAATTTGAATTGATTTTCCAAGTGGATTAAGATAAGCCACATTGAACTTCTGTACCATTTTTAGCAGAATTAAAATGACCATGACTCAGTTTAGTTCTCCTTAAATGAACGAAAGTAAACTGAATTCCTTGTAAGTCTCCTACCAACGAGTTTAACCCATAAACCTTTATTTAATTTGGATTTTCTTTTCTAAGTGTCCTTATGAGTCTAAGCCAGTCCCTGAGGTGCTCTCTGCTGTCAGTGGAAGGAGACAGACACCTCCAGAGCGTGCTGCACCGTGCTGGAGGAGGTGTCTGTCCAAGGCAGGTGCGATGGATTTCACTCTGTCTCCAGAAATCTCTTACCAAACTCCACCTCCCCCTAAAAGGCACGTGAATATTAAAAACATCAAACCCAGGACTTACACTTGAGGAAAGCACTCCTTGTCTTTGGTTGAGGGACAGAGATGTGATGGTTCAGAGGTCTGATTGCAGGCACCATCATTTTGATCAAGCAGATCTCTTCAGCAAGACAAGCGAAGAAAGGGTTCCTGCCCCAGCATCAACCCCGGGCCATGGTACCTGGGCACCCCCACACCATGGGGACAGGGGCAATGATCCCTGGCTGTGCAGGCCCAGCTCCCCACGTTGTCTGGAGGATGAGGAGCTGCCAGCCAGTGCTGCAGAGGTTTCATCCAAAGGGGGGATTTTGTGAGCACATGCAGATGCAGGGCCTGATTCCAGTTTCACACTGGGCAATCCCACATCAGGGTCTCAGCACTTCAGGACACAGCCTGGGGCTTGGGGTGCTTTGCACAGCACTCCAACCCACGGCCATGTACAAGGACTCCCTGACTGGGATCTGCAAGCAGGCAGAAGCGAGGTGCTGCGTGCCCCAGTGTGACGAGAAACACTCTCGTGCCGCCCAGAGGCGTTCCAGCTGTTTTGCAGGGCTGCTTCTACCTCCGTTTTTGTGAGAAATTATTCCTGCCTGGAAACAGCAGAGAGGTCAGTTCCACATCCCAAACACATTGCGACGCTCGTGCTTGAGCCCCCATCTCTGCCGACATTTGGGGTGCAAAGTGCTTTTCAAGACTGACCCCAGCCAGCACAAACCCTTCTCTTCATCACTGCCGGCACCCGGTGGTTCTTCCTTTGTGAGGAAACTGGGCTGGTGTGTATAAACCGGTGGAATTTATGAGGCTCGGCCACATTTCCTTGCGTGGGTACAAACTCAGCAGGTTTATATATTGCTGCTCATGAGATTTCTATGGGAGACTTAAAAGAAGCCGGGATAGGGACACCGATAAAGCTCAGGTTTTCCACATACTAAATCATTATCGGCTGACTGCTACTGTTTATCATTTTAAAGAAAGACCAGGACAAATTGAAAGGGAGGAGGCAGAAACCCCTGGTCTTTCTTGCCCTCTGCTCTAGGGTGGCATTGGAGCGGGACTCAGCATCCCTTTTGGTCTGGGGAGTGCCTCCCCTCTCCCTTTGATCATCCCCCAACCTGCTAACACCTCATCACAACCTGTCACTACAGCCAGCCAAGAGAAAAGATCTTGTAATCACCAGCGTTTTCCCATTCCCTGTCAAGACGAGACCTGAAATTTTTCACCAGAGGATAAAGCAGAGTTAGCTGCCGGCCTGACCCCAGTCTCGGGGGGCTCACTGGGACAGTGGGTTCATGCGTCTTGTCTCGAGCGAGATGAGCAGGGGGTTTGGTCTCCGTTGCTCACACTGTGAGTTCATGCCCTATTTATCTGGCTGTTTCTCATTCTGTCTAGGTCTGAGAAGAAAGTCCTTCCTGGGTTTGAAACCTGTTCTCAAAAGAAGTTTTATCAGCACCTCTGAAAAGTTTCGGTTTCAGCAAATTAAAAAAAATCAGGGAGTTTCTGGCCTGCTGTGTTTGCCATCACAGCAGCAAGTGTAACACTGCAAACCTGAAGGGATGATCTGATCAGGGAGGAAGGGCAGTACGGTGGGCTGTAGCCTGGTTCCCGTGCCATTTTCCGGGCCTTTGCTCTGCCCGCTTGGTGACAGCGCAGAGGTTGTTGTAAGGACGCACATGCGCTCAGGAGCAGCTTTGCATGAGTAAGTACAAGCAGATATCGGGCTCTGCGATGACCCACCTGATTTGGGACAGTTTGTCCTTCAGCCCACTGTAAGGCAAGGGGGCAAGCGTCAACGCCGGAGCTCGTCCTGGGCTCCCAGCACTCCTACCCGCAGCGCAGGCTGCCCCGGTTTAATGCGGCACACTGCAGGCTGGAGGCACTTTGCAGGCGGGTATCGTACCCGGCGGTGGTCAGGGCAGGTGCTGATCTCCTGACTCCACATTCCTGCAGCTACTGTAATGGGACACACCACAAACTGCCCTACTTTTAAGAAGAGGCACTTGGTGTGAGCAGGCCTATTCTCCAGTGTGAGCTTATTCGCAGTGAGGACTCACTTGTGCTCTGAGTAGATCTTGATTCTGTTCATAGCCACACTCTCCTCCTCCAGAAGGCCACCACCGCGCGCTAGGCTGTCCCCACTGCCACCAGCAGCTACCTAAACCCTCCCATGATGCTTTCCATGTCTGAGACAGATGCCTGAGGGACAGAAATCACCTGTTGTACTGTCCTTCAAGACATCTCCTGCTACCATTGGCAGCACCTCTCTCCACCTCAGGACACCTTCCTGGACAACACTGGCAACTCCAAGGCCTCTTTGAACCTGGAAAACAACAGCACAGAGGCAGCTGTGGCTGCAGTAGCTTTGAAACAAAGGACAGAGGCTGTTTTTCAAGGAAGTTTGTTACAAATCCGGTCACACTAAACAGCCACTGTGACTATTTTGGTCCTTATAACTTTCACTGTGGCTCACACTTTGCTGAAGATGTCAAGTGACGTTGTTAGGACCTCTGCCTGTGGTTCTCTGCTGATGCCTCCCGGGAGCCACCTGATAGAAATTGGGCAGAATTGTGACTGTCATCATTTTACAGGGACACAGATCAGCTGTGGCACCAACAGCAAGCTGGGAGCAAACCCAGCTCTGTTTTGCCTTACCGTGTGCTATTCTGTAGTTCAAGAATTGCTTTCTCAAGAGATTTCGGCTTCCAGTTGTACTCCAGGTGGGTCTGAAGAAGTTCATTCTGTGAACAAACCAGAGCGCCATCACTGAGCCACGTTCTCTGGGGTCAGAAGACCAAGGAAAGGAAACTCTGAGCCCTGTGGTAGGTGTTGGATGCCTGGAGCAGGTGTGGAGTCTTCTCCTGCAGAAAGGGCCAGGTCACCATCCAGCTTGGATGACTGCAGCTTTTTAACAACACCAGAAATCACCCCATATTGTCCAGCTTTACCCTCTTCTCTCAAAGCATGAGAAAGCTCTCTGCCAGCAGCAGGAAATAAAACAGTTGTTAATAAGTGAACACAGATGATGTGATGTGGCTGTAGGGATGAAATTCTGCCATCCAAGATTTTAAAAAGTGCTGGAAGAGGAGTATAAAACAGCCACCCCATCCAGCCTTTCACTTGGGGGGAGTGATTCAAACCCTTCAAACCCACCTTCAAGCCTGAAAACCAGAGCGGGATGGAAGAGCTGCCAAGCAGCCAGTGCCCGGCCTCAGGGAGCCGGTGCGTGGTCCAGCCCTGCTAACCGCTCTGAAGCATCTCGGGTGCCTAAAACTGGGCAAGAGGGATCCCTGCTGGAGTAAGGTCACGGGGGGCTCTGAAGATGTGGACTCACACCTCAAGCCGTTTGAGCTGTCCAGGCAGCTGGGGCAGGATTCCCTTTGCACAGCACCAGCCACAACATCTGGTGAGTGCACAGGACCATGCTGTTCACTCACGACCAGGTTTCTGGTTATAGAATTAAGTGCTCTAACCCACAGGCTGGCACCTCGGTGTCCTCGGAGGGGCTGAACACCCAGCAGCTCCATAGCTCACTGCTCCCCAGGGCAGCCTAGCGATGCTCCAAGCAGGCAAAGCAGGATGTCCCCACCACCACCTCCTCCTTGGCCAAGGAGCAATCACAATGAATCTCATCCTTTTTCATCTCCTGAGCACTTGCTGCTTTCTCAGAGCCGTTCAAAACCAGCCTGCACAGGGCAAATCTGTATGCACATCTGCTTCGCCTTCCCCACCAAGGATGTCCCCCTGGCCAGCTTTGTCCCCAGCGAGGTGCTGCCCTCGTTGCCCCGCACCACAGGGATGAGACCCTCCAGCCTCAGGTTTGGGGACAGGCATCTCCAAACCTCTCCCCAAATCCTGGCAAGCAGTGCTGTATTCTGGAGGCCAGGAAGGAAAGCAGAGCCATACCTGAGCTCCTCCAGCAAGGCTGCAGCTTAACTCTTTCTGTCCCCGCCACAGCAGGGTGGCTCTGCAAGGAATCTGCCTGCCTGGCCCCCTCTGCCCCTGAAGCCACCTCAGCTGTCCCACCTCCATGGCTCTGTGCTTCTACCTGCAGCAGCTGGAGCATTTTTTCTCCAGCTTCAACCTCATACAGAAAGTAGGAAATGTAAGGGAACAGTGGCTGGAAAGTACCAAAATGGGGAAAAATAACCTGCCTTTCCTATTGTTTTTTTGTTGATGTGATGTTTGCAGAAGTTAATTCTGGCAAAAGTTCCATTTTCAAGCAGTTTTTAAACAAAGTTCCTTCCAGCTTTGCAAAAAAATGATTTTAACAGGGTTCATTTTCACCCGTTACGCAGAGCAGCAGCGTTCAGGGATGGGGCTGATCAAACCCCCTGATGTGCTCCTCCTCCAGCCAGCCTTGTGCACAGCTACAGCCTCACCAAAGGCTGAGGAGGAAGGTGAGATTTCACTTAATAATCACACTTAGTGCATTTTGATTTTGTAAACGTGGGCTGCTTGTAGCTGAAAGCGAGAAGCAGATGGTTTCCGCTGCAGAAGTGACACCCCACTCAGAGGATGTTTTTCTGCATAAATCATTGGGAAAAAATCTCTCTCCTTTTATTAGATCCAAGTCCTTCCGTTGCCCAGGGCGCCCCAACGTGATCCCATGCAGTGATGCTTTTCGTTTCCTATCCCATGCTCAAATCATCAACCCATCCCAAGCAGGGACTTGCTGCCCAGCTGAATTTCTCTAGCAACAATTTCTTCTCTCAGAAAGCCAAAGCCAAGCAAAACTGGTTCTTCTGCAAGCTCACGCAGCTAGGAGAGAGAGAAAAACACGCTGATAAGCATCTCCAATAGCCTCAGGATAAATCCATATCTGATCTCTTCCCTAAGACAAAATATTTTGGTTATTTTCTCTTCTCAGCAATTGTACATTAAAATGAAAGTTAATGAGATGAGGATTAAATACCCTCAGGATGGGGAAATAAGCCTTGACTTCTGGCAAGATTTGAGAGGTTTTTTACAAAAGAGTCATGTGAGCAGCAGCGTAAACGGTTCAGCATGAGATTTCCCACAGCACTTTTTATCTTAAAGCACATTTTACGTCCAAGGACAGAGAGGCGCTCACCCACCTCCGTCCTGTGATTTGCCACGACAGAGCCCTGAAGCCACCGGACATCCCACAGCAGCGTGAGGAGGATTTATTGTGCGGGGCTGGAACGAGTGCCTGTGGGTGCCATGCTCCGTACTGTCAGGACAAGACCAGTCAGGACCGAGTCACGGTCCCCTCTGCCCTCAATGGTACTTCAGGGCGTGCAGAGCTTCCCCGCCCCATCCTACAGCAGCAGCCTGAGTGTGGGTCCTTTTGGGTGCTCAAGACGAGCCTGTTGAATGCTGGAGGGGTAACAGCCCGGCATGCCAGAGGCTGGGGGCTCCTATTGTGGTGTAGGAGAAACACAATGAAATGAAAAAATTTAAACTCCCCAGGAGGGCAGTGTGCAGGGGGCGATGCTAAGGTCAGCCAGTGTCACCTGTCACCTCCAGAGGTGACCACTGTGCCCCCCAAGGAGCCTCTTCCAGCTCATGGGCTCAGCGGGGTGTTGGGAGACAAAGCCAGAGTTACCAACCCCACGTGTGGGGCACCATGAGCACGCTGCAGCTCCCCACACTCGTGCGTATCGAGGCAGATGGTAAGAATGCTAGGCCAGGAGAGAAGTTGGCATTGATAGGCACTGTTCACCAGCAGACACTAAAAATTACTTATTTTAACAGGAGAACTCAATGACCTGAGACAACACTTGAAGACCAGCCCATAAGCTCTGACCAGAACCAGAATAAGGAGGAGGGACACAAACCCAGGGAGCTGCTGCTCCCTGTTCCCACCACTCCCCACCCAGCACAGATGCACAGCGCCAGACCTCCCCGCAGAGCTGCCATCCCAGAGGTGGGCCCTGTGTGGAGGACGCATCCCCGTGATAATGCAGCAGCTACTTATTTCCACTGGCACGTTCCCCACCCACCAAAACAGGGTGCGTTGAGCAAGAGGCTTAGATAACAATCCAGTTCAAAGTCATTCTCCTACTCCAGTTAGGATTAACTTTCAGCAGCTCTACCTGAAAATACCAGTCAGCACCAGCCTGCAGGGTCGTCCTACCCCTTACTGGTGGTCACGGGGGTCACTGGGACTGTCACAGAGGAACCAGGGGAAGATGCTGGTGCCTGTTTTGCAATCAACAGGGCAAGAAACAGTCCTGTTTGTCCCATATCCAAATTTCCCAGCCCGCTCAGTGCACTGTTACAGGTTTTCCACACTAGATGTCAGCAGAAGAACAAAAAATTACGCAGAGAACTGTGTAGTGCGCCAGCTTAAACCTGGCAGCAATTTCTACCGGGCCACTAAAACTCACAACTTGGCACCAATAAATCCATCTGCTGCAGCAATAACCAGACTGGGCAGAGGGTGGCAAGGAAAAGCCACCCAGAGGAGACACGGTTGGGGCCTCTCTGTGAGTCCTGCATGGGGCAAGGTGCAACCCCCAACTGACTCATCTGTGTCAGCAGAACCCCGAGATACCCACAGACCAGCAAAACAGCATTTATTTTGCACATACATTTGGGGGGGGGCACATGCTGCTGGCCCAGGGCCAGGTTTCTCCAGTACAGCTGATCTAACCCACCAGCACCGTTCCCCTGCTCCTCATGCAGACACCCTTTGAAGCTCCGAATTACGCAACATGGCCCACAGATAGGACCTGCCCCTTGCTCCACCAGCAGAACAAACTACGGCATAAAACACCTTTCTGTAACCAGGAGAAATGGTCCTGTGCTATCAGCTTCTGTATCTTTACCGTTGTAGCAATAAAACCAGGCTGCAGCCCTTGCAGCAGAGGGGATTCGATCTGCCTGATGAGTGGCCCCAAGGATTTACCTGCCCTTCCTGAGCTGGGGTGTTACCCCCCCCCCAACAGCCTTTACCCACTTTTTGGACAGGACTGGGCTGAGAGGTTTGCCGTCTGTGCTGGCCTCCTTGTACAAGAGCAGGAGAATGGGTCAGTGAGCCCTTGGAAACTCCCACCCACCCTCCTACCCCTAAATTCTGCCCTCACACCCTACAGCTTCAGCCGTGCACTTGGAATCTCAGAATCTTACAGCAGATTCTGAAACAGCCTTGTGGGGTTCCTAAACCCAGAGGTGGGCTGCAGCCAGGGGGTCCCCTTCCAGTTACACTGGTGCTTTGGAATCCCCAATGCTGTGGGGCATTCATAGTTTCCCTTCTAGACAGCGCTCTTACCCAGAAGCTACACCAGCAAAAGTGGCATTGCACACAGGGTAGAAGCAGCCTTTCCAAGACAGAACACCCCAACATCAAATGTGCTCCCCAAGCCTCCTCCATCACTCTGGAAAGCACGGGTCACTACTCGCCCCCGAATTCCTCCTCCTGGCTAATGGCCTGGAGATGGATGGGCTCTGCGGACTCTCCCACCCATACCTCTCCCAGGCAATCAGTCTCCCCTTTCCCAGGGTCTAGGGTTTCAGACCCTCCCCATCCAAGCCCGAGGTGTCTCCCTGAGCTGACCCTGCAGGACACAGTTCAAAGCGTCCAACAGGAAAAACAGGAAAAGCCGCCCGGTCTCTCTCCGTTGACATAGTTTCGGTCTAGTTCTTGGTGTCAAAGGAGGTATTCACCTCCGCCTCGACGCATGGGCCCTGTGTGCCGCCTGGTCCCGCTCAGCAGATGCCGGGAGGCCCCCGAGTGAGGATAACCACTGGCACATTCAGGTGTGGCCCCATCTCAGGGAGCTCCCAGCTGTAAATCCCTGCTGGAGCAGGTTTGGGGCACCAACGCTCTGCCCCACTCTGGGAGACAAACTCCATGTTTTAATCGGGATGTGCGGGGGAAATATTTCTGCTCCCCTCTGCGACTCAGCACACCCCAGGGAGGCACTGGAGCCCAGTAAGCGTCTCCTGACCACCAAGGTTGCAGCAAGCAAGCACCATGAGGCTGTGGGGTGCAAGACAAAACCATCCGCTGGGTTTGCAGCCAGGAGGTGGTGACTCAGCCCACATAGGGCAACAATATTTGGGAAGCATGGAGCCTCAGTGTCTGCAGCATTGAGATGACCTCCAGCATCACTGCACTGACGGGGCCATGGCAGCATGGGGAGCCCAGGCACTTGGGCATGTCCCTGGTACGTACATGGAGAGCATGGTCCCATCACCAGCAGCTTCTGACTCTGGTGAGGGACAAGGAGGAACCTAAATCCAAGATCCTCCACTCTGCTCCATCCAGCATGCAAGGTACCACGCTGCAGTTAGTCAAAAGTTTGGAAACTCCTTCTGTGAGAGGTCTGTCACCATCCAGAGCACCAGACCGCCCATGTCTCACCTCCTGGCTTCCTTGCAGTCAGCAGTTACCATCTATTCATCTCCCCCTGGCCTCTAGCCAAAAGGTGGTGTGCAGATTTCCATGACATACAGGCAGCTGCTTTTCCCGCTGAGCAGGTTCATGGCTCTGCTCATCCATAGGGCATCAGCTGGTACACCCAGGACAGAGCAGGGCAGCACCCAGGGAGGGGACCTGGCCAGTCTGTCATCCCTAGGTCATGTGGAGAGATGACACATTGGCCAAGTTGAATCCTGGAAGAAGTCACAGAGGACACAGGTCTGAGCATGACCCCATGAGCATGAGGTCAGCACAACATCCTGGCCAACACCATGCTTCCGCTGATGGTACCCATGAAAAGGTGCCCCACTGATGAATCTCTGATCCCCTGGAGATCAGGAGCTGTGCCATCCCCCCCAGCACAGGCTGGGCCACAGGCTTCCCAAATCAAAGCCTCAGCCTCCACAGGCTGCACTAAATGCCTTATTCACACCCTCGCTGAGATCCCAGCCTCCCTTCCAATCCCTCACCTACTGATTTCCTCCAGCTGCTTCGCATATGACTTCCACGGAGCAGTTCAGATCTGAGCGGCACGGGCCCGGTTTGTGCTCATGAGAGGGAGATGCACGACAGCGGGTGCGAGGCAGCCCATCTGCGGAGCAGGGCCAGCAGCGCTGCCTTTGAAGAACCTCACTCTGACTTTTGGCTTCTCAAAAACACAACCACAGAAAAGATCTTTTCTCCAGGCCTCATCTGGCATGGTCCTTGTTCTGAGGTCTCAGCTTCCAGCATAAAAGCAAAGAACTCTTCCAGACCTAACGCTGTAACTCCCAGGAGCAGGTATAGCGTGAAGTGGGCACATGCAGAGGTTCCCTCTGACTCCATCTGCCATCACCCATCTCCCCAGATGGCACCAGTCCCACCTCCAGACACTTTCCTGACTGCAGTTGCAGAAGATGCTTCACCTCTCCCATGCCTTTTGCATGCACCAGCTCTTTCCCACATCTCCTTCCCGCTCCTAACACTGCTGTTTGCTGGGTCTGTCACCAAATCCATCACCACCACACATGGAGATTTCCTGCGGGTCACAGACATCCTATTGTTGGCCTCATGCTCAGCCTCCCGGTCTGAGCACACACTGTCCCAGCACTGAACAGCATCTGTCCTTCAGAAACCACTTCCACAGAGCGTATCCACCTGGGACCTTCTGGCATTCCCCATACGCTAACACAGGCTAGCACGTCCGCAGGTCGGTTGATCTGTCAGCTTCATGACCAGACTGTAATGGTGCCCAAGTCACACCCAGACCAACATCCTGTCCAAAGATGCTCTCAGCATCTGAGCCAGCTGGTATTTCCCTTCCAGATTCAGGGTAGACAGCCCACACAATGCACTGGAGATATTTCTCCAGGGCTGGTGGGACACAGAGCCTTTACACATCTCCCAAGCCTAAGTCAGGGCAATGCTACATCCATATGCTGGTTTGGACCAACTCAAACACCCTCTTCCAGCTACGGACAAGCTGAGGACAGCAAGGACATGTTGGTCCCACTCTGGGTCACGCAGGGCGGTCAGGAGGGGGTTCTGCAGCCTCATCCATCCCCCTGCCCTGCTCAGAGCTGCTGTTAGCAGCAGTTGGGGTGACACCAATTGTGCCCCAACTCCTGTCCTGCTCTGGCAGGGAGATGAGGATCAGAGCACACCACCAGACACAGAGAAACAGCCCGTTCCCCTTCCTCCCCCCCGCCCCAGCACAGGGCAACGCAACAGTCGCTTCACGGCTTAATGTGAACCAGCTTTGGCAAATATAATGAAATCATAAAAAGAGGGGAAATCTTAGCGCTCCCGCACCAGAAGCGCTGGAGACTCTCACGCGACTGTACTTTCCTCTCAGCTAAACTGACGTGAGCGGTGGACAGACCCTGATTCCCATGGGAACTCATCCACTTGCTGTTTATCTTCAACGCAATAAAAATGATATTAAAAATAGACCGTGGAGTAGAAACAGCAGGAAAAAAAATCGACACCTGATGCTGTTCCTCTCCGTTGTCTGAAATCCAATAGCTGAGCTCTGGGAGCAGGCATGTCCGTGCGATTACAGCTCAGACACCCCCAGACCTTGTCTTAAACGGGAGCTGAGACCAAATTATACCTCTGAAGGGCTGAAATGTTTTCGTTAGGTTGTTGAAGCAGCAGGTACGGTGCTGCCATCTCAGCCTGGGACCACAGCCGCTTCACTCTGTTCCCCACTCGCGCAACCGGGAGAACAGATGGAAATACCAAAAATCACAAGGCGTTAAGATATCACAGGAAACAGCAGCCTTATAAAAACCTAAACGCTGCAGGAAAGCCTGGGTTTGTAATGCTCAAGCACTGTCCAACCTACACAAAAGAGGGAAAGCTGCCGTAAAATGCTGACCCAAAGTGGCAAGTGGACGGGGCAGTCCTGGGGCTCCGACCATGCCTCCAGGCAGGCTGAGCTGTGCAACGCAGCCACCTTTCCAGCTGAAGGAAAAGTTTTGACTTATGATCAGAGAGGGAAAAAGCAGTAGGCTTGGAAATCACTGCAAATCAAAGGTGGGGAGGGAGTGAGGTGCTGGTTCATCCTTGCACTGAGCCTTGGGTTCAGGTCCGGGCCAAACGGCTCTCTGCAGATTTGCCAGGCACTGTCTGGCCAGGCAGCGCCTTTGCTGTCACAGAAGTGAAGTTTCTTTTCAGTCATCATTCACTTTTTACTCCTTTTTACAAGTTTTAGTAACACTCCCATAAACAGGTTTTTAATGCAATCCTTTTTCTCCGACACGCTGCATGTTAAAGATTAGCAGAGGCATTTTATTGCAGGTAATAAAGAACCCTGATGTCAAATATTTTAACAAGCCAAGTGCTCCATGGGAAAAGCCCAGGGGGCTCCAAACGCATTTCTGCTCTGCAGCCTCTGTCAGGAGAGGCAAAGAGATAGGGAGATGGGGAGATCTCTGGGAAAATATCTCAGATTTTATCTACTTTTTGGAGAAGGAGGACAAAACTACAACCACATTGGCCATTCAGCACTGCTGAACACAGGCAGGAATTTCCCATGCTCGTTGCAGAGCTAGCTGTTCCCCCCAATAGCTTCATAGATTTGTTCAAGGGAGACACTAGCTTTTCAGGAAAGAGTGAGTTTTTCAGAGTTTGTCCTTCGGAAGCTGCAGTTTATTCTCCCCAACACATCCTCCCAGACCTGCCTGCAGCCCAGCAGGAGCATGCAGCAGGTCGATGCTACGAGCACCACAGGACCCCACAGGGACGAGTCCCTGAGAGAGTTTTCTTCCCCAAACAGGCAGCCGGGAGGAGGAGATGGTGAAACCCAGCACATCCTCACCCCACCCTCATAAAACAGAGCAGAGAAAGTGCCACTCGCGGGGCACAGGGGGACCTCAGCGCAACGACAGCCGTGGAAACGAGCCTCTGCTACCGTTTGGTCAGTGTGTTGGGTTCCTAATCGGGGAGCTGGGAGAAGTGGCACTTGCCAGCCTTGCCCGCTGCTCTCCGCAGTCTCAGCTTTGCCCTGGTTTGCCTGCTCGTTTGTACACCCAGGATCCCTGATGGGTACCACGTGCAGAGCAGCGCTCGCACGGCATTCCCCAGCTGGCCCCAGCACTGCTGAGCATCACATTTGACTTACAGAGGGGAGAACTGGGCAGCCGCCATCCCGAAAGCATTCGGGGACAGGCACGCCACCCCCGTGCGGGATTAGGTTTCCATGCCTCGGCTCGCTTTCAGCATGGGGCCGCAGCCTGAGAAACCAGGAGGGGGGACACACACACGAAAGCAGCCCACGCCATTAGCGGAGCAGCTGCCAAAATTATTGCCGCCCACGGATCGAAGGGGAAGAGCCCCGTGCCGTTCCCCAGGAGCCCAAAACCTTTTTCCCATTCCCTTTCCCCTCTCTTCCCCCACACCCCCATCCCTTCTGGACAAGGCAGAGTGCTGTGCAAGTGCTCACCCACGCTGACCGGGAAGGTTCAACGCCGCACGTGGACATCCCACCGTAGAGCCATGGAACCCTTGGTGCCCTCCCTCCTCCTGCAAGCCCCGCTGAACTAAGTAGAGCTGTTTCTTCACTTTCCCATGACCAGATTCTCCCAAAACCAACAGAAAATACTTACACTGATGGTAATTAATCTGACAAGAAGTCAGGAGACACTGATTAAATGTCTCGTATCACCGGGGATCACGGATAATTGTAAAGATAGGCTCCTTTACAAAAATTGGCAGACAGTCTCAGTGTACGTTTAAAAGAGATCGAGGGGAAGATAGACACGCTTGTACCTTGGGCTTTGCCACAGTCTCACAGTGGTGATTCCCCGCCACTGCTGGAGCACACACAAACACACACCCCATGTTTTGTTTGCAGGGCTCCCCATCCTGTTGGGACAGCGGGCAGGCAGATGTGCTGGACACGCTTTGGGCAGCCGTGCCAGGGGAACGCAGGCACACTCCTGGGAAGGGGAAAGGCATTTCTACAGGCTGTTAACCCTGGCCTGTCCCTAGTCCCAGTGAGGTGAATGATCAGAGTGGGACAGAAGAGTTACTTGGTTACTGACCTCCTACAGCAACAGTTCCCCATGGTCCAGGTCCCCCTTGCTGCGACCCCAAGAGGGTCTGCCACCAGCAGATGGGCACTTCTGCTAATGCCATACATACATACGTATGGTTCGTAAAACTGCAGCCACAGCCACCAGTTTCTTTGCCATCCAAGTCTTGCATCGCAGATCTCTACAGATGGCTCTGATTAAACTGATGCCTCACAGAGCCTAAATAGTGAAAAACGCTTGGAAGTTGTATTATGTGACACCTTTTATTAAGCCTTCAGCACCTGCTTCAAGCCAGTCTGAGGGAGCTCATAAAAACCCCCACGTTGTGATAGCTGAGCAATACTTGCTGCTTTCCGTGTTGATGCTATATAGGAGATGCTCTGCAGGCAGACACTGAAGATTGGGGCCGTTTGGCCATCTGTCGAGAGCCGCACAATCTTGGAAATGGAAGAAACAGTTTCCTTGAAGAAAAGTAGACTCTAGATGATGGAGCATTTGCATAATGAATGTGAGTAAGACACAACAATCAACCCTCAAAGGAGCAGAAAATTGGAAAACTTTGTCAGGAAAAAGATCTTCCAGCAGCATGGGGGAGTTGCATTCTGGAAAGCCATCAAGAGCCAGGATGGGCAGAAACAGGAATGCAGTGCACTGTTGGAGCTCGTTGCAAAGCCCAAGGAACTTGGAGGAACCAGAGCTGGAGCCCAGCACCATCACCAGACTCTGCGAAGTTCTCAGTCCCCATCTCCAGTACAAAGTGCCCGAGACACCTGTCCTTGCAGCTTGAGGCCACCCATCACTGAGGTGCCAGTTTACACACAAGAGAGAGATTGTCCTTGGGAAATCACCCTGCACCTTCCCACAGGACCTCAGACCCTGACCTGTGCCACAGGCTCCGTGCCACAAACCTGCCCGAGCAGATGGCCCTGCCTTGCACTACACAGGCTGTGGCTGGCGGTGGGACAGTTCGTGGTCAAAAGCAACCTGTCCTGCTCAGACAAGCAAAGAATCACTGCTCCTTGCCCACCTTCATCCCCCTTTCACACGCTTCATTTTTTCTGAGGCAAAAGCCGGATTTCCACCCTCAGTTCAAACCTGCTAAAATAACCCCAAGAGCTACCTTACAGCTCCCAGCACCGCTCACAGAAACAGATCTTGGTAAACTCTTGCTAAACTCGTCAGAGGATAAAAAAACACCTTCTAGATAGGCCTGGAAAGTGATGGTTTTGGAATTGGAGCACTTTTTTTGCATACACACAAAATTGTTCATGAAATATAAGTGCTGCCCTACTGCACAGAGCTGTCCCCAGCCCAGAACCCTGGGTTTGGGCGAGAAGGTCATGAGGATCCAGCATCATCCAGTCTGGTGCAATAAAGGGCCATTTTTGTTTCCTTAGAATAAAACTAGTGGCCAGATTTTTAATTGCCAGCAGATGGCAAGAAGAACAGTACAGGAGCTTCCCACACAATATAACTTGCTGCACTGAAGTAATTGGTTCCAAATGAGTTTGCACAAAGCAATGGTCTCCCAGCAGTCCAGTGCTTCCAGTCTGCCAACACCTTCACAGCTGGGGAGCTCTGGGGTCTGAGATGCACATCAGCTGTCCCGTGCTATGCCCAAGTGAGAGGGGCATACATGTCCCATGTACACGTGCCAGCTACCACGACTACAGCCATAAAAATATTCTCCACAAGCTTCAAGCTAACACAAAATCCTGTAAGACATGCTGGCGGTCAGGATCCAGACTCCAGATCCACCCGATCTCGCCAAAGCATTCAGGCACATACTGGATTTTGGACATGTTCCTTAATTCTCCACTGAGCAGAGGGGCTGCAGCACACACCTCCATCTGCTGCTGAGTTCGTGTTCCACTTGTCGCTGTATTTGATGGTTCGGTGCGTTCCAGGTTCAGGAGGGGATGTGGTGCTTGAGCCATCACTAGCAGCTACTAGAACAAAATCTCGGTTGCCCACTGGAGATTTAGTAGATACTCTGCTTTTAGCTGCCAGTACAACTTACTCTCCGACCATTTTTTCTGGTAGCAGTAGATGTTAGTAACCCTTCTGCAACTGCACATCATCCCTTCATGAGAATCCATGAAGACTTTGCAGCCAATATCCGTAATCTCAGAACCCATCCCAGGTCCTGCATCACCCCCGCTTGGGCTGTGTCTTTAGGATGACTGTCCTTTTTTTCTCTTAAACTTGAAAAGCTGAACTCGGATCTGAGCTCAGAGGAGTTGTGCTTTAGCCGTGCAACCATCGGGGTTTACTGAGGCTAAACAGGCCCTGACAGCAAAAGCAGAGACGCGTCTCTGAACAAACCAGCCTGGGCTGTGGCTCAGTCTGAGCATGGCGACGGCTACGGCTGGTTTGGTTTTGGGATGGCTCTCAATTCATGTTAATCAGCACAGGGATAAGCTGGCCTCAGGGCAATACAGTCAGTGGTGTTTTGATCTCATAATTATTAAGGGCATCTGCTGCTTGGCACTGACTGGAACAACCTATTGATTTTCTTTCCTCAGAGCCACCAGGATTTTTTTTTCCTTTCAGATCTGTGTCTGCAGAAGGCAGAAATTGCACTGTCAATGCATCTGAAAAGAAAACTTCAGGCGAAAGGGCTGAGCAGATCTTGGAGGTGCCAGATGGGTCCGATTCCCCAGGGTGCAGGGAAACCCATTCCTGTCCAGTCCGTGATTTCCCCCACCATCCCAAACACAGGATGATCTGATCTAAAGCAGAAATTAATAGAACTGCAGGGGAGTTTCTGAATGTTACACTTGAACACCAGCATGTTTTTAGGGACATCAATGCCATTTCCTTTCCTATTTTAGAAAAATATTCACAGTGAAAATTACCATGTCATTGAGAGCAAGAAGGAGATGAAATCCCTTTAAACTCACTCTACCAGCAGCTTCACGAGCATCACAAGCAGCAAGAAAGCGCAGTGTCTCTTTGGGCAGGAAGATGTGAGCACCCACCTCGCTGGGGAGGAGGGAAGATCGTGGGCACCCAGGTCTGATGGCTGGTAGTCACGCCTCGCCATTGAAATCACAGGCTGATTTGTTCATGCAGCAGGACAGTCAGACAAGGTGACTTCAAAGCTGCCTAGAAGGCAGATTAGACCTTCCTGCTGGGCTGGGCTTTCTGAGGCCTTATTGTCTTCCCACTTTTTTAATTTTTTTTTCCCCTCTGTTCTGGTGCTTTATTGCTTTGGGCATGGGCCAGGCCTCCTCTCTGCATAGGGCTTCCCCCCCTCCCCCTTGAAGTTTTCTCAACCAAATAGAAAAATCAATTTAAACCAGAGGTCAGTGCTTTCCTCCAAGGGAGTGCTGAGGTTCACCCACAGCAGCCGGGAACCTGCAAAACCTGATGGCTGCAATTCCCAGAGGCATCTCCAAGCTGATTTCTCTGCAGGGAGCACCGCTGTAACTGCTGCCCTGCTTTCATCACCCTCATTCAACCCCTCTACCGCTGCCTACAAAGGAGAGACCGTCCACCATCACGTTTTCAGTCAGGCAGTAGTGCATTCAGTGCCCGAAGTCCCATTCTTGGAACAAGCTCCACCAGTAAAGCACCCTCACACCACTGCTGCCATCAGCTTGAGTAGCTTTCATTACAGCCAGGGCAAACCAAGAGACAGAAGCAGAAGAAAACCAGCGCAGACAAGCCATCAGGACCTGCCCTTACCATGCATCCAGCCACCGTCCCAGCTCACTGGGATTTTCTGCTCCCTTCACACAGGGGAAAGAAACCAAGAGTGAAGCTTTACCCAGGAACATCACACATGCCCAACAGCCTCTCAGTAACCACGAAGGTTTTGCTGCTCCTGTTTTTTGAAAAAAATACACTGAGAAGGCAGGAAGCTGAGAACTCACCCAAGGACATGCAGAGCTCGCAATGGCTGGGGGCAGCAGAGATGCTGTCCCACTCCCCGCCCTCCAGCATTAATTCCTCCTCTAAAACCCGACGCAGGAAGGAGGAGAACAAACTCCCAACGCATTGTCAGACACCTGACCCCAATCTAAGCTGAACACAAAGCAGCTTCCCTCGCTGCATATGGACTCCACAGGGGCTCACAAAGGTGTGTCTCCCCCCCAAAATCAGAGTGCACTACTTTTTCCTCGCAGCCAGATTCGCTCTTGGTCCCACCTTTCTACCACGGCCAAGCGGGAATGGCACAAGGATCGCAGGGTCACTGTGCCCAACATGCATGTCCACAAAATGCAGCTACACAGTTTCCCCAGAAAGCTCTTTTCTGGGCTGGCCAGTAGATGGGGATGGAAGAGCAGCCAAGGTCTGATCCACGGGCAGCAGTGTCCTCCCAACCTGGCTGTGTCCTGATGGCCATCAGGGCTCAGGTGACACTGGCTGCTGCGCTGGCCATGCTCAGGGCAGGGCAGAGACAAGGGCTCAGATTGGGACGTGTGACTTGGAAGCAGGGAAAACAACCAAGAGCTTAAGTCCCCATCCCTAGGGCAGCATGTGTAGGTAATAAACCCTAAAAATCACTCTAGCAGTGATCCCTGGTTCCACCTGATCCCTGATCATCCAGGGTGGGAAGACCTGCCCACATCATGGATGTCCCCACTGCCTGCTGGGGAGGTTAAAGGTCCAGACAGCAGGTCCAAAACCTCATCCTGCCTGCAGCACCACTACCCAGTGAAACTGTACTGCCAAGCGCAGCTCCTTGTGGGAAAGGGAGCCCCAGGAGCCCAGCACATGCCTCTGCTTGCCTGCACCTGCATGCTGGAACCCCCCAGAGCACAGTCAGCTCCCACCTTCCAGATCCGCTCTTGTTCAGCCAAGATGCTGCATAGAAGGAAGGTGATTTGAAAACCCCAGAAACAGCCCAGAGGCACAGAGAAAACTCCCTCAGATCAAACTGCTCTGCCAGGCTCAGCTCTGCCCCACTGATGGGTGGCCAGCTCTGCTGAATTCCCACCGGGCCGTTGCCTTCAGGGCTTGCCCAACAGATGAGGGCAACCAGTGAGCAGAACAGGCAATAAGAAACAACAGGAGACTTCCCAGCAAAGGAACATGTGGGTTTCTGTGGGGTGCTGGTGCCTTCCAACCCAGCACTGGTGCAGCACAAGGCTTCCCCCACCGGGACGCAGGCAGCCAGCTCTGAGCAAACCCCAAAGCTGCCTGCTTTCACCCTCCAAAATAAAGAGCAGGAACAAACAATGGGTGACACTCAGTGCCCTGCCCCTGAGCTTTGCTGTGTCAGGAGCCGTCATTATGTCGACGTGTAATTATACCATTAATTACTGACCATAAAGCTCTAAAGAAAACAGACCTGAAATGAATATAGCGCTGGTGCAAAGTCCTAAGAGATAACTCTTTGGCTGCTAAGGTAATGTAGACCAAGCTGCATTTTCTAAACCAAAATTGAATTTGCAATTAGCTCTCCTTGTCGCTTAAGTCCGACAAAAGACCTTCCTGCATTTAATACCAAGAAGGGATGTCTCCGAGCTGCCATCAAACGACAGAGGCTTACAAAAAGCCAACTGGAGCAGAGCGGAGGGACCAGAATCCCAAATGTCTCTTTGGGCTGAGCGAGGCTCTTGTTTGAGTTTGGATTTGCCACACACTCAATGTACATCTTCGAACAAGCCACTTAATCTGACCCTGGCCCAAAGTTTAGCTGTCTGTCAAATGTTAGAAAAGGGCTTTGTCTCCCTCACAAGGACTTGGAGGTTTAATTACCGCCTGTGCCAAGATGCCCTTAGGTAGGAGCTGCAATGCAAATGCAAAGTATCATTATTAGAGCTTAGCAAATAACTCACATGTTTTTCTGCAGCAACTCCCTCGAAAAGAAATTAGATTCCTTTCTGGTGTGTTTGGGCGTCTTTCCAGGCTTTCTTGTTGTGACACTCGTGAGTGAGCAGAGAACTAAGAATGTGAAGGTAATTCACCAAAAGTCAATGCCCAGCTCCTGAACCAGAGTCTTCGCACGGAGCCTCGCTCCTGCTGCAGCCCTTGTCCGTACGCTCCGTACCTGGCGCCCAGAAAGGCACGGGATGGGGTCGCACCCAGGCAGGGCATCCCTTCGGCAGCCTGCGGACAGATCTAGCCCTTCCAAACAGGCCAGGGTCCCCCAGCGATGTGTGGACATCAGCCACTCCCTCCCTGCATCAGGTTCAACGTGGATCCCCTGGGATGGCTCCCACCCCGGGCAGTCTCAGGGCCTTGCTGAGCAAGGTGGGCATCAAAGATTAGAGAGATGAGGGAGAGAGGCTTTGCTAAACCGTTTTCACAGGAAGCTCCACATCCCAACCAGCTCACGCTATGCAAATCCCGTTGATTTAAGCCATTTCACACTTGCCTCTGAAAAGTCTGGGACGAACATTTGCATCGTAAATTCTTTAGGACGGCTATTCTCTGGGGTTGAGCAGTTGCCATAAAGCTCAGAGTTTACGAGGATCTGACAAAACCTCCCGGCTCCTGCTGTAACCACTCAGTACCTTCCTCAGCACCGCGTGCCGGACGGCGGCCGCCCGAGCCCTGGCCCAGGGATGCGCGGGAACGCCCCCACAACCCTGACCTCCCTAACAGTCTCGTGTGAGTGAGAACAGCGCAGAGGAATATTTTCAATTAGTTTTACAGAAAACATTTGCCTGAAACTGGATGCTGTGTGAAACTCCTGAACTCTCCTTTTGCTTTCAGAGCTGGGGGCAAGGGAAAGGTGGGGGGGGCAAACTGGAAAAGCTCTTTATTTTTTTGGATCCAAGCTGTGCCGCTCCAGAGCACGTGTGGTTTGGCTGGTTGGAGCCAAAGTCTGATTCAGAAGCCAGCAGCTCCCACTGTGCACCACACCCAGGCTGCTCTGTGGGACCGGACCCAGGACACAAAAGCGGAGCACCCAGGTGCCCATGCTCAGCCCCCACAGCACTTACACATCACGCACGGGCCACCCCCATGATGGGCATTGCCTCGTTAGCTGTTGGTGCTGGGGTGCAGATGCAAAGCAAAAAAAATACAACAAATGCCAAACCCCTCCTGGACCCCAACATTTTCTTGTCACCCTGAAGCTAAAGCTGCCAGAGCCCAGCAGCACCTTATAGCCCAGATCCTTCCCCTGGGCTCTGAGGTGCACGTCCTCGCTGCCAGTGAGTCAGGTCACCCCGCCAGCCCCTTCTTGGGACACCACGTCCAGACAAGGACACCCCACCCTCAGTGCTGCCCACCGCAAAGGTGCTCCTCAGCCACCACGTGGTTTCCTGCCCCCAGTTACCAGCAAGCCCCATAACGTGATTTATTCCATCTAATTAACTTCTCCCCTCTGTGCCCGATTTGTGCACTAAGTCAGGACTCCCCAGCTTCTCCAGCCCGCTGAGCTGGCAGTGCAGCCTTTTGTTTCAGCACTTGCTGTTCCCTTTGCGGCGGGGAGCCCGACTTGCTTCAGTTCCCTCGAAAGGAACCAGCAGCGGCCCCAGTGCTGAGAGCAGCGTTACTAAAACCAGCCAGGGCTACAACAGCAACCCCCAGCTCATGGGCCACCGTGAACTCCTTTGGGGCTCTNTTTTTTTTTGGAGGGGGGGGTGTGAGTTTTTCTTTTTTATTTTTGTGAAGCACCATTACTTAGGAAACAAAAGAGCTTGTATTTGGTTTTCCTCCTTTGTCTGGGAATGTCTGGGCATTTCCTTCCCAGATGCCACCCTGCAAAGGTGCTTCAGCCTCTGCACCACTCTGCAAGCTCTGAAACGCTTGCAGTCCCCATCACAGAGCAGAAACGCTGCTGGCAAAAGATAAAGACCAGGGCCAGGGGCGGGGGTTCATCTGCAGCTGACAACCCTGGCTGCATCATTTGGGACTCCCGCTAAGAGCTCCACACACCACTTGGCTCTTTGGTGTTCCCCATGCATGTCTGGTCCTCTGCCTGCAGATGTCCTGGTGCCTGTGTGGCCCGCGCCTGCGCTCCCAGCTGAGCCACAGCCTTTACAAGTCCCTCACGGCCTAGGCACATGGTTTCTAAAAAGATGCGTCTGCCACACAGACTGCAACGATGTGAAAAAGTAAGAGCATTTATAATTAAAGAAACCCATTGCAAATTAGTTAACGGCATAAGCTCACACCAAGGCCAAAGCTATTAACAGTCTGAAGCCCTTCAGCCAAGCCACGCTCAAGCCATGACAAGTCAAGAAAATAATGAAATATCCTTGAAATGAAACACAGGTCATGTACTTGATCTGCATATTTATAAAAGCCTAGCCCGATCCAGCCAAACTTTCCAGAAAAAAAGATCTTGCTAGTCTTTGATCCTGCCTGTGCTTCCTCAGGGAATATCAGCTTGCCTTCAGCAAGGTTAAATGGGATTAAAATTCACCTTAAAAGGAGCAAGACCCGCACGGGTAGGGAAGCCACCCAGACCCACCTCCATGCAGCCACACGATGTGACCTGCACCGCAGGAAAGCCTGGAGCAAAACATAAGATCTTCTCTTGGCAACATCTTTGTCCAGCACGGGATACTGAGGTCTCTGAAAAAATTCCATCGCCCCCCTTAACCCTAAGGAACCCCCCTCACACCAGCAACAGGGGGAACGAGGGTGAGGAACACCCCTAGGACTTCACGCCCATCAATGCTGCAGGGTGAAGACAGCCGCCTCCCTCCTGCATCAGATCGTCCCCGCTGCTGTAAGACCACGCTCGCACAATGTCACAAGGATTGGTTTACACCAAAAACTCAGCACGGACACAGCCAGGGAAGGCAGCCCCCTGGGCGATGTGTCTTGTGCCTCCTCTCCCGAGAGCCCTAAGGAGTGACCGAGCTGCAAACCCCCTCTGTGGCAGAGCACCTGGGTAGCCATAAACACTGCAAGCTGTCAGCAAGCTGCCTCCCCGCAAAGGGATTTGGCAGGGCGGGTGTGAAAATCTGTCGCAGGCTGAGAGATTAACGGCTTCTCCCCGGGCTGAAGATTCAGGAGAAGGAAAAGTCTCCAAGTCACCAGGGTTTGGAAGTATAAGATGCTCCTGTGCAATACCAGGGGCTGAGAGTCGCTCTGTGTGTTTGAAGATATAAATACTTGTGCAAACACAAGGGAAAACCGCAGATGTTATCCACCCAAAAAAATTGCCCAGGAAGTGGCTCTGGAGATTGTCATCTTGGCTATAGGTTAGTAGGAAAATATGGTTTCATGCCAACAGGACTGGTGGTCTCAATGTGTCGAGGTCAAGCGAGGGGAAGAAAAATGGGAGAACAATTAAGATAGAAAACAATAGTCATAATAAAACTTCTTGTCTAGACTGAGTCCTACACGGGGTGGCTTAAAACCCTTCCTCTACTTTCTGATCAGGATCAGCAAACATCATTGCTGCAGAGCTGTGCAACCACCAACACAGTGGCACCGAGCCCCAGCCCAGCTCCCCAGTTCGGCCAGCGCACATCCCCAGTCCAGAGCTGGGGCAACATTGCTGCTGCCAGCCTGAGCAGCGGTCCTCACTCCGACCGTTCTGTCTTGCTTTTCCTCCAAGAGCCAAGTCACACACCCTGGGTGACAACCAACTTCCAGAGGGGATCACAAGGGACATCTCCCCGTAGCAAACACTGTCTGAAAGCCTTTGCAGCCCTGCAGGTAAGGTCTGTTGGCAGAATCCAGGCTCTGGCTCTCCTCCTGACTTTAAAATTTCTCCCCCATCATCCAATGTTCCTGTGTGAGTCAGTGCCCACACGTACAGCGATGAAAACACCCTCTTCATCCCTCTGGCAAATGCCTTTGTGCTCTGGAGACAGCAGATTGCATGCTGTCACCCTGCAAATATGCAAGTTTCTTGCTCTCTTGGCTACAGAGAGATTGCAAAGTAAGCAAGTACCACTGAGGCTCAGAAATCAGAAGGCAAATCGAGTGGTGAGCACGCTCACCAGCCTGCACGCACACTTGTGCTTGGCAGGAGGGTATCCGTGGGCTTTTTGAATTTTGCTCAGCAATACAGCAGTCCAGTCCGAATCTATGCTCTGATCTTCTTATCCTCTCCTCTTTCATTCTCTATCTTAATATATTACCCATTTTAGTATTTTAAAGTGAGCCAAGACCTTGGGCAGCCCGGGCCGCAGTTAGGAGACACTGGGACCCCGCAGCCAGCTCCTCCTCAGGGCTGATGGCACAGGCACTCAGGTGCTTCGAGGGCATTGCACAGGCAGCAAAGACCCACAGCACGCTGTGGGTCAGCCGTGCTGCCCAGCACACCGCGGGGATAAGGTCATGCACACGTGGAGACTTCTCCACCCAAAATAGGGCTCGAATCCTGGTTTTATGGCCACAGCAGTAGGCCAGAAGGAAAGCAGGGATTTGCCTGTAGTTACACAAGAAGTCTGTGGAGAGGAAACGAGCCCAATTTTTCCAAGTCCTCGATTAGCCTCCCAATAACGGGATGCACAGCGCTTCCTCCGCAAGCCACAGAGATGCTCGGAGGCGGGAGGTGCCAGGTCTCTCCCTCCGAGGTCAGGGAAATACCAGAGGAAATGAACGCCTCCCCCTGCTTTCCCACCTCTCCCCCCAGAGCACAGGCAGCCGTGGGCAGGGGGCTGCCCACCACACCCCCAGAACCCCGCAAAGCCCCGTCCCGAGTCACAGAGCGCTCCAGCCCCAGCACATTATATCGGGATGAATCACTCGCTGACCTCTGCCTTCCGCAGTGTTCGGTTTCTAATTTTATGGGCTGTATCAACGGGGTTATTGAATCCAGATGTCTGCAAAATGCAACTGCAGCACACAGAAACCCACAACGAAAGGAGCTGGTGGTGAGGACCAGGGCACGTGGTTCATTTTTCATAAGCAAACCCCGGCTTAGGATGGAGAGGAAGACATCTCATGTCCCCTGGCTGTCTGGGGCTCTGCAGCAGCAAGTAGGAGGCTGTGATCTCTGCAGGCCATCTCACATTGCTCTCAATAACTGCTCCTTGCACTCCCTTTTTCTGAAAGCATCTTCCCCCCAAGGCAATGGCTGCACAGCTGCATCAGGCTACGACAGGTCCTATCTAGGGGAGCTTTGGGAGATGTTGCAGAAATGCAGGTCCTGCATTTGTACCTTGGTGGAGACACTGGTGCTGCCATGGGAGGAGCACCACACCAGAGCAGAGCTTCAGCTTTCCCAAACTGACCTCTCCAGCAGGGATTCGTCATGGCATGAGCTGGCTGGTGGCAGCGACACCTGACAGCCGTCTGCAATGGGCATCTGGTTTGCGTAAAGCACAGCTGGCTCCAGAACAACAGGAGTGCATTTGTCCTGGCAAGGCGCATAGTAAAGAAAAAAGAAAAGAAAAAAATCCAGACCTTTCCTAAACTTCAAACAGAAACCTGCTGAGCGGCCTGCCTGCAACAGGGCCGTCCCCCCACGTTAGGTAACCCACAGCATCACCCATGCCACATGGGTGGCTCCTGAGCATCAACACAACGCGGGACTAGAGACCCTATGGGCTGGAAAGATTTTATTTTTTTTTAATTCCAAGACCTTCCTGCCCCTTCCCTTCTCTGCAGCTCTGACGTTCCAAATCTGACCTGAGTTTCTCTGCGCTTGGGGTTCCCAAGAGCTGCGGGTGGATGCACATCCCCCAGCAGCGCAGACCCCGATGAGAACGAACCGGTTTGCGTGCAGGACCTAAGCTAACAGTAGCAGACCACGACACAAAGAACTGCATTTTCTGCTTACCCCTGTTGCACAGTGACCCCAAACAAATTATTCACTTCTAGGCTTTAGTTTACCCGATAGCTTGCGGTGACGTACCTCCACCTCCACAAAAAACACTGACCTCCAGGTGGGATATTTCTAGCGGTGGCTCCCTTCATACTAACTGGAAAAAAACCTGCTTGCTTCTTGCTAACCAAAGATGACTGCAAGTCATTGTCAGGAAATGAAAAATTTGGCCATCTCGTCTGCACCTTGGCCCCCAGTCCTCCTGAACAAGCCCCAAGAGAACATCTGCCTTCTGCAGAGAGGTCAGCACTGGTTCTCCACACCTCTGCACAGCTCACGAGAAGCAGAAGATACGCCAGTGCTTCATGCTCATCTTCTCCCCGACAGTGCTGGGGTGGCAGTGGGGAGTTTCTCTGCACACGTCTTCTCTGCCACTGCTGCAGGCATGACCATGTCCCACACAGCATGCTCAAACCAAGCAGAAACCTGCCTGGTAACGGCCCTCTTTACTCTTCCCTTTTCCCTGCAGCTCCTAAGTCTCACTGCCTGGGACAGATGGAAGTTGTGCAGAGGTGCAGGAACACATATGGGTTTTTTCATTTTCTACCTTGTCACCTTGGAAAGAGCAAAATATAATATACAAACCAGAGGGAGATGGTAATAAAGAAGTTGACCTTCACACCGGTATTCCAGCTCACACGCCTCGCCTACGCCGAGTCACTCCTGCCCTTGGCTGCTCTTGGGGCTGCTCCTGCCTTGCAATAATGCTCTGCTGTCTGTAACCCAGAAAGAAGCCTTTTAGGGCAGTCAACGAATCTGGGCTGATATTTCTTTTGTGCACAAGCCACGCACACGCACTTTGAGAAAGCTCAGAAGACCTGGAGGGGATACGTTTAACGTATGGATCTCTTGGTGCCAAGTTTCAGCCTAATGTGAATCACAACAGCTGACTTATAACACACCCCCCCTTAAACGCCAGGGTTTATGGGGAGGGAAGCTCTGCCAGAACCAGAAACTATAGCAACTGCTGTAATAAAATTGCATTTCAGTGTAAAGCTTTTATTTTTTTTTTTTACAGTATTATTGCCACGTTCGTGACATGGTAGTTTCCAGCATTTTTTAGAAGTCAGCTGCCAGCGGATTTAGTTGGATTAGTTTCTTAGTAGTTAAAGAGGGAACGATCATATTGGGTTGTCAAATACACCCCTTTCCCTGCAATGGGAAAAATTACATCCTAAGAGGTGATTCATCAGGTATTGGATTCATATAACACTTGATCTCGACTGACTAAAAGGCTAAGGTTGCCTCAGGGCCCAAACCTGGTCGCATTGAAGTCAAGAGGACTTTTGCAATTGGCTTCAGTAAGGCAACTAATGAACCCGCCCATGATCAGACTTGCCTGAAGCCTAGAAACCCATATTCACACTGCTCATGTTATAAGCAAAGAGTTATGATCTGTGATAAAGGTTTATCTCAGCTCAGCTGAAGGTGATGCAAATTTTACCACTCATTTAAATGGGGCCAAAACTCCAACCAAAGTTCTCGGACTTATTTTCTGGGTGGCACCATTTCTTCCTGTCCTTCCAGTCCAATGTTTGCCTCGTATACAGCTCTTCAATCTCCTCTGTCATAGGAAAATATGTATTACTGAGGATGGAAAAGATGGTCCTATGAACAGAAGCCAAGTTTTACCAATTCTGTTGTTAAGATTCTACTAGTGGACAAATAATTTGGTCCTGCAAGCTTCACCACTGAGAGCACAGGAGGAAAAAGAATAAAGCAATCAAATTCTATTTCAGATACTGATATCAAATGCAACGGTACATTAAACAACTGTTCAGAGAATCATTTGTTCCTGCTAACTCAATGCAAGTGATCCTGGCTCCTCCATGAATACAAAAGACCAAGTGGCATCTGTAACTTGAAGCAGGCCTCTTCCAGCTGGTAACACACCAAGGTGTCTCAAACCTGGCCAGTAGCCTCCCCTGTATGCGAAGCCCCACATCCTAGATTTAATCAGTCACTTTAGCAATTGGAGACCCATCTGACTTGCCCCTTTCTTGGTCCCAAGCTCTCTCTGACAAAGTATCTTTCCAATAACCCAGATCATCTTCCCACCATTAGCCTTGATTTTTGTCATTTTATCAAAAAAGTTTGGACTCCCACCACATTTTGCTGATGCAGCCCGATCTCCTCTCCTATCACCAACAGTTTCCCCACACACCGCGCTGCCTGCTGCAGGGTGTGCTCCATACCTACACCACCAAATCCACAGGCACCACCTGACGCCAAGACACATTAATCAGGGTTGAGGTTTTGCACAGACCTTGCAGTTGTGTCTTCAAAACCCATCTGAAGCTGTGACCCACAGCAGAACTGTAACTGCTCCCTTTTCCACTTCTGTCAGTACAACATGGGCATAAAGCCAAATGAAATCAAAAGTGACTATCCACAGGAGATAAAACTGGCACAAACTTTGTTTGCAACATGGGACTTAACGGGAGGGACATATCACACTAAGTACACACCATGTAAAACAAAAGGACTTTGGTGCTGCGCTTGGTTTGGAGGGGCTCGTACCTGCAAATGAGCACACCCTGGGCAGCCTGAAGTGAACAAACCTTGTCAACACCCTTCTTATTATGTGGAAAATGCATATCCTGCACAACCTCTTAAAAACCCATGTCTCATTAGGCTGTAGGACTGACGAGGGAGAGCTGCTCTTTTGCTGCGTGTCTACTGGAGCCTTTTCTGCATGACTCTGTTACACCGTTTATACAAATAGAGAAACTCTGTGGTATCTGTGTAGGGAATGACCCATGGGTGCAAAGCACATATTATTGGTATATGCTGTGCAGGAAGGTATGTTCATCTCTCTGCTCTGAACCACCCCAGCCCTCACCTTGTTTACCCATCCGGGGCGCCTGTGAAATGCAAGTGGGAACCATTATACACCCACTTGGGACAGGCAGGACCGACAACACCAGGTGCAGACCAACGGAGAAACAGGCAGGTGAACAGTCGGTCTTGCTCCCTTGGGCAACGCTTCCTCATCTGATACAGTGAGCAGCCCAAAGGGAAATGCCCAGTGTGGAAAAAAATTTTAAGATCTCCAAATCTGGTCCTCCAGCTCCACCTGAGCTGGTAGGTCTGGGGTGAACTGGGAACCCATGGTACAGTCAGACTATAATCCCAGCAGCAACTGCACTGCACACCCAAATTGCCTCTCCTCCCTCAGCTTTGCCATCACCCTTCCACTTCTTAGCACGAGCTAAAGATCAAACACTCTCCGAGCATTGTCTGGTGATGGCAGCAAGGGTGACAGCACCCTCAGCACATCAGAGGATGGGAATAAAACCTGAAGGCACCCAGAATTAGAGGCAGCTTTCCAAAACATCAGCCTTAACCCCAGTGTTGGTTTGCCATGATGTAAAATGAGGCTAATAAAACTTGTTTGCTGCCCAGGGGGAATTTTGAGGGTTCACTGGGCAATCTTTGGAGATTGCTTTGAAGATGAAAAGTTTTATTAAGTGTTAAATTAGAACATGATGTATCCATTGATCTGAAAGGTCTCCACACAGAGAGGTTGAATTCATCTGAAAACCATATTCACACTTTACCAAATGACCTGCCCATATGTATGTCTGCAAAGTGGATGTCTGGGGGCACATCTCCAGCTGGTGAAAAATAGCTCTTCTCTGTGACAAAACTGTCCTGATTTTCACCAGCCAGGAATCTGGCTGTT
The DNA here is from genome assembly GCA_013399095.1 of Psophia crepitans. Classification (NCBI taxonomy): domain Eukaryota; kingdom Metazoa; phylum Chordata; class Aves; order Gruiformes; family Psophiidae; genus Psophia; species Psophia crepitans. The sequence continues at coordinate 135,182 of VWZZ01007704.1, read as the reverse complement.
TCACAAGACTGAGCCTGCTTCTCTGAAATTCATAATAAGGCTGATCGTCCATTCAATGACCTATCTCAGAGGGGAGGAATCATCATTTTCATGGAAGATTTGGAAGTGAGACAAGGAAAGAAGTAGTGAATTACCCAAAGTCATGCTAAAAGTTGGTTTGGGTTTTTTGAACGGTTTTTTTTGGGATTTTTTGGGTGGGTTTTTTTGTTGGTGGTATGGTTTTGGTTGTTGTTTTTTTTGTTTGCTTTTTTTAAACTCAAGTCTCCAGGGACATCAGGGGCACCTCAGCCATAACCCTTGAGACCATCTTGTTGGCCAATACCCCAAGCAGCTCCAGGGGTCAGTTTTTAGCAGGAAGACAACATGACCAATGTTTACCCAGGAAATACAACTAGCACTGAGGAAACTCAAGGGGAAAATACATTAACTGTGTAGAAAAGATAACAAATAACACCTTCAATATTGACATACAAATAACAAAGGGTAAGAAAAGCCACACCTCTGTGGAACAAAGATGTCCCTACAATTGCAAAGCAATACCTGGCACCTCCCCTCAGCCATGACCTGTGTTTTTCGATGGAGAACCTTTTTGCATCTCACTGCTGTTGTCTGATCTGGTTTTTGTCTGAGTTTTCCTCATTTTGCACATATCGGAGCCCCATCCAAGCCTGGTGGCACTGGCTCATGGTAAAGCCCAGGGGAGCCTCCCTCCCCAGCCCAGGAAAAGGCACCACTAGGACACGGCTAAATCCATACTGAGCCAAGAGCACGAGGAGCTGTAGAAGGAAACGCGTGCTGGAGCAAGCCCAGCCTGTCCCCCTCGGCCACGACTCCTCGCCCTTTGCTTTCTCTGCCATGAATTGCTTCACAGCCACGCAAGAGGCCAAAGCAGCAAAAGCAGAGCTGGAATCAGCGTGTCCAACACCTGGGATCCGCAGGGGAGGGAGACCCTGCCAAGAATTATTTTAACCTCAATATTTCTGGCAGCAGAATATCAGTCAAATGGTTCCTACTGGTTTTTTGGGTTGTGTCACTCTGACACAAGCTGGTCCAGACCAAAAAGATCCATGTGCTCAGAAAGAGCAGAGTTTGTTTTCCATGTTAACGGGCTTCCAGTAGCAGAGGGAAAGGATGCCTGAAATAATAACCCTTATAAAATTCAACAGTCTCAAGAAGGAAATTCATGTTAGATATAACTAATAATACACTGTACAGATGCAGTGCACAGTTTTCTCCTCCAAACCGATGGCCTGGCCAGCAGTGGGGGACTTTCCTTCTGCATCCCAAATCTTCTCCAGGTAGAAAGGGTTGTCCAGGGGCTCCATCCCTAAACCCAGAGCAGCAGAGGCAGGAGGGTCTGAGGCAGCCCCATCACACAGCAGCACCGTGACCAGCAAGAGAGCTCCTGCTGCTCCAAAGGAGCAGAGCAAGAACCTGGTCCCCTCCAAATTCTCTTGGGAAGGAATTTTAGCAGTCCCCAATTTTCCCATTTAGCTTCCTTTTTTTAAAGCTGAAATCACCATTTTTTTAATGCAAGTTTTTTTGCTAAGAGAATTTCTTCCGAAGAAGGTAGGAATGCAAAACAGAGTTAAACTGATGTGAATGACATGGTCTTCAGCTTGCCATAAAAATACTTTAGAAAGGAAATTGTGAGGGTTTGGACTAATTTGGAAAAATCTTTGGGAAACACCCACCGTTAGGCAGGGGGAATATCAGCTGCATGCCATTCCTTGTGGCTTTCCATGCATTTGTCACTGCAGGCGGAGCCGGGTCTCACAACCTGTACGTGCCTGCAGCAGAGGCCACCCGCCCGTGGAGCCGGCATAGCTGGGTGAGCTTGGACAACTCTGCACCATGGCAGTCTGGTGATGTGTCTGCACCCAGAAGCAGAGCTAAACTGTCCCAGGGAGGTCAACAACAAATATCCCCAAACTCATCATACTCAGACATACCCACATGCTCTGGCTGAACGGGGAGCAGATTTTTTTGCTCTTTAACAGGAAAGAGCAAATCATGCAGTGGCAGAACCCAAGGCTTGCCCCAAGGCATTTTCCAAACCAGTCTTCATTTTCTCTCTCCCTGCTTTTCTCCCTTCTATTTCTGCAACTTCAGATTAAGGTGAAAAACTAGCGAGTGTTGCAAAACATGCTTTCTGACAACGCCACGGTTTGTGTTGCCAAACATGCTGAGCTTTGTCTCAGCATAACCTTATTTATGGAATCACAGAATCATTAAGGTTGGAAGAGACCTCAAGGATCATTTAGTCCAACTGTCCCCCCACCACCTATTACCCACTAAACCATGTCCCTAAGTACCACATCTAACCTTTCCTTAAACACCTCCAGGGACGGTGACTCCACTCCCTGGGCAACCCGTTCCAATGCCCGACCACCTTTTCCGAGAAGAAATTTCTCCTCATCTCCAACCTGAACCTTCCCCTGGTGCAACCTGTGGCCATTCCCTGTTGTCCTGTCGCTCGTTATCTGCGAGAAGAGGCCAACCCCCAGCTCGCCACAGCTTTCTTTCAGGTAGTTGTAGAGGGCAATAAGGTCTGCCCTGAGCCTCCTCTTCTCCAGACTAAACAAGCCCAGCTCCCTCAGCCGCTCCTCATAAGACCTGTGCTCCAGCCCCTTCACCAGTTTCATTGCCCTTCACTGGACACGCTCCAGGGCCTCGATGTCTTTCTTGCAGTGAGGGCCCAAAACTGAACCCAGCACTCAAGGTGTGGCCTCACCAGGGCTGAGTACAGGGGGACAATCACCTCCCTGCTCCTGCTGGCCACACCATCCCTGATACAGGCCAGGATGCCGTTGGCCCCCTTGGCCACCTGGGCACACTGCCAGCTCATGTCCAGGTGAGTGACAACCAACACCCCCAGGTCCTTTTCCTCTACACAGCTTTCCAGCCACCCCGCTCCCAGCCTGTAGCGCTGCCTGGGGTTGGTGTGATCAAAGTGCAGGACCCGACACTTGGCTGTGTTGAACCTCATCCCAGTGGCCTCTGCCCAGCGATCCAACCTGTCCAGGTCCCTCTGCAGAGCCATCCTACCCTCCGGCAGATCAACACTTCCCCCCCAGCTTGGTGTCGTCTGCAAATGTACTGAGAGTATGCTAAATTCCCTCATCCAAATCATCAACAAAGTGATTATGAATAATTCAACGCCGGTTTTCCAAAGTTTTGATCAGTAAGATGGAGAAGGAGGTGGGGGTGGTTTTACAGGTCATTACGTGAGTGGCATTCATCTTTAGAGGAAAATCCTGCACTGTTGGAGGATACTGGGAGCTGTACCTGGGTTAAGGAACTCTGACTGGGCTGCCATGGGAGCAAAGTGCAGATGCTAATGCACTGAAATTACTTTTAAAAATTACTTTTAAAAAAAATCATGTGAAAAGCAACAAGAGTGACTTTTTTCAGCCCATTATTTGACTCCAGCTGCTGACCTTGGCTCTGGGAAAATAATTATTCTTGACTTCGAAGCGGGGAGTTTTTTGCGCCAAAGGCAAATGTCTATAGATTTATACTATTTGGAAAAATCAAACGGCTGCAAGCCAAGCCATCCGGCTTATAAAACACAACCAGCTCTCCAGGGATAATTTAAAGCTGACCCTGCAGCACTGAAATTCCAACCATAGATGATGCAAAACGTAGCTCACACCATTCTCTTATCTGGTGGATGCTCCCATCAGCACGGTCTTCAGAGACAAAGACCAGCCAGAAAGAGACAAAGGAAAAAAAAAAAAAAGCTCCAAAATAAGTTTGCTCTAATGAAAGCAAAAAGGCCTGGCAGGCCAGAAGGCAAACTTTGTCATCCACACAGCCAAGAGTTGCAAAGGCAGCCACAGTCCATGCTTTTTCCATTGTGCTCTGCCAAAATAACCCTCAAAATTCTCCTGGGATGAAACACAACCCACTCTTCACTGCTCTGGCAATTCAGGCTTAGATCCCACTTCCAACAAAACTGTGAGCTGTGATGGCTTGTTCCTACATAATTAGGACTCATCTGCTAATAATTGGTTTTGTCACCAGCCTTTGAGCCTCTAAGCACAGCCACCTGGCCAAGCCCCATTAAATCTGGGAGACTTCCTATGGCCAGAGGACCATTCAAAACCAGGGTGCAGTGGCACCTTGTCCCAGCACCACGATGGGTATCACTACTCCTGGTTAGCCAGTTTGGCAAGACAGAAAAAGCCATTTACGGGGGAAGAAGCCCAGTTGTGCTTCTCACAGAGTAGCATTATGAGGAGCATAGCTTGCTAGGGGGTGGGCAGGGCTTCCCTGCGACTAGGGTTTAGGCTACCAGCGTGTTCTGCCTTGCAACAGGTTTCTGCTCCAATTCACCAGGACACGGTGGCTTCTCTGCAAAATAGGTATAAGGCTCATCCAGAGTAAACAGATGCAACAGCCTGGCAGAAAAAAAAAAAAAAAGGACACATATGCCAAGGCTTCAATAAAAATAGAGCAACAGTTTTTCCAACATCAAATTCTAAATAAGGGCATGCTGATGAGACATCCAAACTGAGCCATCATCTCAGCATTCAGGAAATCCCCTCTCCAAATTTGTACCACGCTTTTCTCTACCTGTCAGGAGAGCCTGAGCGATCATGTTTGGGATTAGTTTCAGTACTTTTTAAATAAGAGAAACTTCACAAGACCAAGTCCACAAACACGAGATCCACCTCCACCCATCTCTGTCCCTAAAACAACCGGCTGCTGTTTGTGAGCCCCTGCGTGTGTGTACACACAAGGGTGTGCTTTCACACCTCAGGGATGACAAACTCAATAAGGGATAAACTTCAATTTCAATTTTCTAACTGGTTTTGGTCTCCAGCCCCCAATAAAGCAGCGAGTGGCATGCTTTAGCACTTCACAGCTGTAGACACTGGGGAGGAGTCACGAGCATCATCTTGCAGCACTTTAAGTTACGATTGTTAAACTACCCCACATGCTGCAGGCAAAGTGCAAGCGGCTGAGATCACCTCTTTGCTACGCCCCCTCCTTTACCCACAAGGCCTTCGCAGATGTACAGCCATGCTTAGATTTCGCTGATCACTCACAGTGGGAAATTTTGAGAGACTGGGCTTGTGACTGAGAAGATTTTTGCCAAGTAAAATATTGGCCTGCAACGATGTCCTAACAATACAAAGTAGTCGACAGCATAAAATAAACAATTGCAGAGAACATAGCAAAAAGGGTATTTGAAACTGCCAAGGGTCTTGCGGAGGTATTGCTAAGCCGGACTAGAGTTAGCAAAAGCAGCTTTTATGACAAAAACAAGCGTCAGTCTTTCCAACACCCCAGTCCCCACACAGAGGGAGCATCTCTGCCTAGAACAGGCCACATTGCTGGCTTCTTGCTTCAAGTTTCGTAACTTTTACAGCATGCAGAAATAATAGAAAAAGTGAAAACAAAATCAGGGCAGAGTACCCATAATAAGTGAGTGTACATATGGTCATAGACTCCCACAATTAAATATACAGCTAGAGATATAAATGGCAAACAGAACTAGAAGCTGCCATGTTCTCTTAATATAATTACAAGAAAAGCATTGTCATTCCAAGCAGAAACTTTCTTTGCAAGAATCAGCTGGGCTCGAGTAGTCGCAGCAGTATAGCTGCCTCCCCACCGCGCTGAGAACATCAGCAAATAGAGAGCAAAGAAAAAAACTAAATACATCATCATTAATTGTCAACATAACCAGAAGAGCCCTTACCGGTTCGGATTTCCAACACCTCCTCTAACTTCTACTCTTTTCTGCCACTGTAAAGAGTGCCAAAATGTTCATAGGTACTAGTCAGCCAACATCAAGCACATCTGTAAGCTTGATGAACTTGGACATCCTCAGAGCACATCCCTGCAATCAGGTGCTTGCCCTAATCACAATTCCATTGCAAGAAGTCATCTGCAGTTTACATTCAGAGTCACATCAGACTTGAGGTCCATCTAGCAGCAGCCTAACCCTGTCAGATGCTTCAGAGCAGTGCAGGGATTTTGCAGCAGCTGGATGGTGGCAATATCTGGTCATCATCTCAGTCTTGAGCTGAGCTTGTTGGTAGAGGTGGACTAGAAGCCTGCACTAAAACACCTCTTTTCCAGAAACCACTGCTGTGGACTAGAACAGAGCGAGTGGGATTCACCTGCCTTCACAGGGTGTCTGCCAGTGAAATGACCCAATCTAAAGAGGTCACCCTGAGCTCTGTTGAAGTCCATGATGAGAAGCAATCACCCCCAGAATACGGGCCCCCACTTACTGCAGGATGAGGTGCTGCCAGAAAGGAGGTTACTATTTTTGCCTATTCTGATTATAAAGAGATCTTACAGAAAATACCTTCGCCTTGGATATCTTGTAGACAGCTACAGTTCTGTGAGATGAGTGCCACTATTGATATCATGTCAAAGTCTGGTCCCTCTTTGCATGTGATATCAGAGCTTCTGTTTGTCTCTAGCATGGTATCACTACGGGGGTGAGCAGCAGCACAGCAGCAGGCACAGCCACTGAACGTGAGGCTGGGGAGAGGCACCGGGGTGCAAAGGGCTGGCAGGCTGCATTAACCTCCCAAATACTCCCATCGCCCCTCGACAGGGCTGCCCAGCACTGCGCTCCACATTCCCACGCCTTGTTTCTGCACATCTTCAACACCCCGCTCAGCGGAGCGCAGCCTGGACATGCTTTTAAGGGTCTTTTTGTTGCCAAGTGAGGGATATTTCTGTGGCCTTTCTCACTATTTCTTATAGCAATATAATCCTAATTTAAAATGTCATGCCCTGCGGCTTCCCCATAAAATAAATAAAACACACACAAATAAACAAACAAATAGGCCAGATGAGTTTTTCCACCAGCAGCAGAAATAACAAAGGGTAGTTTCCTGGGGATTTCTCCATTGTGGCTGGATTCTCTGGTGCACAATAAGGGATGTGCTGTGATTGAAACTCCTTCTGCGGTTGGAGCATTTATACCATTCCCCCGTGAGGACTCTCTGCTGTCTACTTAGGGTTGAGCTTGGAGGTCAGTCTTCTCACTGCAGCTATTAATAAAAAAAAAATATTTCTCTTGAGCTCCTTATTTCCACACAATTTTAGGTATTTAAAATATTCAAGGCCACTACCAAAATGTCAGATTTTGATGAAATCAACCCACGGGTTCAAAAACTAGAGTGAAGATGGACGGATAAAAAAAACCACAAGCAAACACACATACACATAGTCCCATATGGGCACACCATCCTTTCCTCTAAGGAGAAAGTTAGGGAACTAGGATTAAAATAAAATTAAAATACTAATTAGAATTTTAAATCCTGCCATGACGATCTCCATTTCCTATTATTAGCTAAGTTTTGCAAAGAAAAAGGTTTACTGTGATCACACTCTCTGGATCTCCACACACCCCAACAAGGTTTGTATGCAGTTGGTCAGGATCAGCCACATGCCAGACATGGGTGAAGTCCTCAGAGACCCCACGCTTTTTGAAAATCAGCACTTGGGTAAGAGGAAGAGAACCCAGTTTCCAGGGGTAGGTTTATACCTGGAATTTAAGAGCGCAGTACCCACAAGAGGAGCCAGATTTCCAAAGGACGCAGAACCCCAGCCTTGGTTTTTGGTGTAATCCCACGGGGACTTGCTCCTTCCCTTGGGCGCATACTTTCTCATTACAGAAGTGTTGAGACACAAATTGCTGTGCTTCTCTCTAGAGATAGTAGATGCACAACTCCAAATCCTGGCCTTTTCGCTACAGTAAGTGATTTGTCATCTTGCTTTCCTCACCAAAATGCATTTTGGCAGCCCTTGGGTAACTCTTTCATATTTGAAAAGCAGCCCAGTTTGTTTCATAGGTTAATAATGCACCCGTTTCTCTCGCCTCTTTTGTCTGATGGTGTGCTTTGCAGAGAAATGGGTTGTTTTCCAAAAATAGAAACTACTTCCGTAAATCACTCGTCATGTCATTGTCATCAGTGCATTTTCCAGCAACATCATCACATCAAACTCTCCCTCCATTTCTGGCTTTGAGTGATAAGACAGTCCCATTTAGCAGACAGAGCGCTATGAAGGAGTGTTAAGCACAGTACACAAAAATTAGAGAAAGGTGTGTTTTTAACACTTCTAGCTCAGCCACAGTTTTCAGAAGATATCCCAGCCGTCAGCTCCTGGAGCAACACAAGAAGAGATGGCAATTGTTCAAAGCTTCGCTTCCTTATTGATCCACAGCCCTGCTGAACCAGGACAGGGTCACAGATTTACTCAACTTCACACAGAGATGAGCCAGCGATCGAACCATTGGCACAGACCAGGGCTCTTGCTGTAACCACGCTCCAGCTATCAAAATCTGTCCCCGTTACTGATAAAACGGTGGAAGACCTCCACAGGACCAACAGCCAGCACAGACAACACCTGCTGGGTGACCTCCCCAGCCTCTCAGCTGGTCCTTTCAAAGCAGGTATGGAGTTAGGCAGGGCATATCCAGATCTTCCTTACTTGCTGGACACAAGAGGCCAAAGGCAAAGCCTCTTTCCCTGCACTATCAAGACCAGGCTTCTCACGCACATGAAAAATTAATTTCAAGAGTCTGCTTTAAAGTCACAGCAACGGCGTGTAAGTGGCAGGTGCTGAGCTGTTTGCTTTCCCTGGCTCTGAAGTAATTGCTGTTTGCAGATTTCAAGATGCTTGAAGTAAGCAAGAGTGTGACACATGAATCACGGCGCATGAAAGAAATAACTGAGGCTTAAGAGGGCCATGGCAAAAACAATTAGTGTTTCTCCCTTTCTGAGCTGAGCAGATGTTTAAAATTATGTCAGCGACCTCCAAACCATAAACATTTCTCAGGAAAATGTAGATGTGGTTTGCAAAAAAAGGAGATGTGTCCGATGTAAAACAGAGGTCCTTGCTAAGCGAGCCCCCTTTGAGCAGTGGGAATGTCAAACATGCTTGACCTCAAAATCAGCAAATAAGCACATTATAAACAACGTTATTAATGGTTCTTCTTTCACTACAATGAGGAATCTCCCTGTTTAACATAGAGCAAGCTGGTTAGAGTGTACATAGTTTCGTGGCCAAACCATATTAAAGCAGTATAGGGAATTTGCTCCTATGGTTTCTAGCTCCACTGCTGTGAGACTGTGAGTCGTAGGTGGCAGGAGAGGAGAGAGACTGCTAATCCCAGCGCCATCAAAATCACTGTCATCATTTTGTGTTTAGATACTGATACTGTACCTTGGATCACCAAGTAATCACCACCCAACACAGTCAAGATAGATACGAGAGGTCATCAGCTCTTCTATGAAAACATACAACAGTCTCCAAGCACAACACGAGTGGGTGTTTCCATCCACATTGCAAAGCCTGCATAGACCTCAGCCCAGAAAGCTGCTTTTGCCTCAGATAGGGGAACAAGAAACAAGTGAGATGCTCTACCAGAACCCGGTTCTCTTCCCCACGTATTCCCACACACCGAGCCATATACTACAGCCAGCGTACCCGTACTACATTTCCAATAGAAACATCTCCGCAACCCTATAACCTTCCTGCAAACAAAGCTGAGCCTGGGCAGCCACCTACATCCTACCCGTACCCCAAAGCACTTGGAGTCTGTCCATCACACACCGCTCGGGTTCACATCCTGCGCCCCTCCAACCCGCCTGCCAGGTGCAGATACCACCCCAGACATCTGCCTGGCACAGCAGCACGTGAGACAGGAAATTTCAGCTCAGGATATTGAGTCAGAGGTGTGCAGGGTGACACAGAGGGTAATATTACATAGACTTCCCCAGAAATCTGTTTCTAAGATCCTCCTTCACATACATCAGCCAACATTAAGCTGCAGCGAGGCCAGACTCATCTCCGAAAGAGCAGCTCTGAGAGCAGCAGAGCCATGACAGGTTTCAGGCCACCGAGGAAATCCCTGACAAAAGCGACACTGGTTTTAGTCATGCCTGACCCAGTTCATGTGCTGCATTCCTGTAACTGAGTGGAACTGGCTCTGATGGAAATGGGGAAGGGCTGAGCCAGTTTTGCTGTGGTCCATGAGTCTAAATATTTCAAAGCTGATCCTCAAACCACTAAGCCTTCCCAAGTGACCGCGCTGCAATGGCCAAAGATCTTGACGTAAGGAGTAAGGAATGCAGGCTCACATTGAAAACGCATTAGATCAAGGGTTAACGCAAACCCAGAGAGAAAACGCAGAATGAAAGGAAACAGAGTTGTCCAGCAGCCTTCCTACCTGTGCAAACAAGTAATGATGCCTGAAGCACAGAGACAGAGACCCACCTGAGGAACAAGTCAGCAGTAACTGCAGTAAAGGGAAGGAAATGGAAGGGTGATCCCTCGGGATTAAGTGTGCCTACACTGAAAGTCTGCGCTTTGCAGTGGACTTGGGGCAGGTCACAGCCAAAACTGTGGGATCCAGGATGGCCCTGGGAGCCCGACCTGTCTCACAGGACAGACAAACAGTGATCTTTCCACTTCTCAGCTCTTTCTGATGACAGGATAAGAAATCCCTTTCTTATTTCACAGGCACATCGAGAAGATGCACACCAGCATCGACAAGGCTCTCGGGGCCTGCGGTAAGGAGACCACACCGACAGCCAGGCTCTGAGAGCAGCACTCAAGTCCACTAGCATTTTGTTTTGTGCAGCTGACTGATTATTTTTACCACTTAAGGACTCATCCACATCTAATGAAATTCCTTCAGACCAGTCCGATTCTCTGCACTGATAAATCCCTTCCCTCCACCCCAAGACATCAGTTACTCTCTCCTTTATTTTACGAGCACAGAAAAAACCCCACGGCAGACTAAACAGCTCCCTTGCCTTGGAGACTGCGCGAAGCAGCAATCTGCCATTAAGAACAAAACAAGCTGATAGCCCAGCAGCATCCAGGGAAATTAAAAGCAGATGAAGATACAGACCCTATAAGCTCCAAAAATATCCAGAGAGGTACAGAAGAGGTAGCGGGGCATCGTCACTGTGAAAGGGGATGGCTCCCAGGGACCCCCAGAGGCAAAGCCCACAGCTGTGATTTGTATTGAAGGGGTGCTGGGCTAAAACTGTGTCTCAACCTTTCGCGTTGGAAGCAACGTGCGCTCGCAGAAAGCTCCTCGCTGCCGCCGGCTTTGGCCGCGTTACGGAGGAAGTCGCGAGGACTGAGGAATGTGCACCAGGGAGAGCAAATAAACAGAGGTGTGCAAATCTGCTAAAAATAACCCAGGAATTGCAGCTCTTGGAGGGGAACACAGATACTCGGTTGTTCACCGCTGTCTACCACAATTGAGGCCTTGTCTGAACAGGTGGGTGGCTTTCCTGGCAAATCCTATCTTAAAAAAAAAAAGAACACACAAAAAAATCCCTCCTCAATCATTCCTGCAGCCCCCCTGTTTTCATCTAGATTCTTGCCAGAGGTTGTCAAAACAAGAAAGAAAAATAAAGCTCCAACATGATTTTTGCTGTGTTCCCACTGCTTTCCAGGGCATCCACGTGCTGTTCCAGGCAGCCCAAAAATGCCAGCGAGCTGGTGACAAGGGGCAAGGCTGGCAGGGGACACGGCTGCCAGCAGGGCTGGAAACATGGAGCAGCCTCTTTGAGGCCACCATACAAGGAGTCCTTGAAGGAAAAGGCTTTGAAGAATCCAGTAAGGACTGGAAATGGGATTGAATTATAGATCCATGTGTGCTTCAGATCTCAAAGTTGGGTAACACAGGCATCAGCCTTGGTGGGGGGGGCGAGCAGGGGACTGCGTGAGATGGGAAGCTCAGAGGCACTAGAAATACCAAGTTGTGTAAGACCAGTAAAATGTACCTCCTGCCAAACACAGGGGTTGCAGATGAATCCCCTGAGAAGAAACCTGAGCACTCTGCTGGTTTTTCCAATTCTGGCCTCTGAGCTAAGTACGGGTAAATCTCTTCAAATCAGACGCGATCTGTGTGTGTTAAATCGCCTTGCATCAAAATGGTCTTCCGACGTCTTCTGTTTCTTTGACTTCTCCCTTAATTTAAGTGTTCCAAGCCCAGATAACCTCAAGTCTTTCAAAGCAGAACCTCAAAGAAAATATTTCTCTCGCCTTGCCTTTTTTCCTTTTTTTTTTTTCTTCCCCATTTTTGGCCACGCTTCTCCAAAGTCTTTCATCTCGCTCAAGTCTGAAATTCACTGAAAGGCTCCTTAAAGTGTAACTTTCCAGTGCCGCGTGTTTCCCAACACCAGACAGCACACACAGCAACAGGAGCACAATTTTTTCCACGCAGCACTGGTTCCTCCCCATCACCAGTGGGTGTCAAACACCACGCTGTGCAGCATTCTAAGCTATTCCGTATCTGGCCCGCACGAACTGGTTACTACAGCCTGTGTTGTCAGCAGAGATCAATAACCTGCCCCAGGTTGCTCACAGCTGCCTCCCACCAAACACGCTGGGGTAAACACAGCAAGATCTGAGGGTCTCGCAGGGCTCTACATTGCACCTCAGTCCAGTGTTGGTTTGACAGTAGTTGAGTGCCACTGCTCTGGGCTGGGACAGGGGGCATTCCAGGAGCTCTTGGGCTCCCTGTGCTGGGGCACTGCAGGGGCTCCAGGCACCCAGGGCCAGTTCAGTGGAGCTGAGCATGCTGGACAAGCATCAAGAGATTCCTCCACTTAGTTCTGAAGACTAAAAACTAGACCCAAGGACACTAAAAGAAAGAGCAGACCATGCTTATACAACACGATGCCCCAGGGAGGTTGCATAAGGCTCCAATACCCCACCCCAAACACACGCACCCAGCACAAGGCAGGCTGGGGTCCACCCTCCCAGTGCAGATGTGCCTGGTAAACTCAGCGTAGCTCCCCTGAGCCTTTCCACTCTTGGCCGCTGATAGAGTCAAACGCAGCCATATCAGACCAGCTGCTTTCTGACTTGCTTCATGTAACGTCAGCTCGAGCGCCTGATAAAGATAATCTGCCCTTGGGGCTTCTGCTGGGTCACTGGGAGTCCTACAGACCCCGATCAAAGGGCGCCTGAGCTGGTCTTCAGATCTGGCTGCTCCTCCACTGCTTCAGCAGTACCAGAACAAGTCTGGCCCGTGCCAGACTGATACTAACTGGAAAAATAATCTTCAGACTGCGTAGACATAAGAAAGTCTTCAAAGGGAATAAATAACCTACTTCACTTGGCACATATTTGACCATATTACTTCATCTCAACTGCAAAATATCCAGCTCACAGCTGGTCTTCCTGATTTCTTCCCCTTGCAAAACTGCATCCAGCTCCGTCAAAGCTGATTTAACAGCCTGTTTAACCAGTGATGTTCTTGGCCATTTGCTCCCGATTTTAGGTGAAGAAAGCAAGCCTGAATTTTTTATGTACCACTCAACCACTTTTTCCTTGCTCAAGACACCTGGTTAGAGTATTGTGATTTCATAAACGTTACAGAATAATCCTCTTTATAGCAGGCAGAGAGGTATTTTTCAGCTTAGACTAGTTTTCAGTCTGGTTAAGCTCCAATGAATCCAGCAGTTACTTTTATTTGCAATGCTGCGTGCAAGTCAGCTCAGAAGCTGGCCTTATGCTAGTTATAAGGTTTCCAGGCACTTGGCCTCCACATTTCACAACGTTATGGGTAGAAATGGTATTCAGAGACAGCTTCTGAAGGAAGAAAAAAAACAAGGCAGCAAAGAGAGGATGGAATAACACGTCTTTCAACGCAGCAGCTAATGTCTGGGTTTTTCAATGTTATTTCCTGCACTGGTGGAAAATTTTAAAAGTTCAAGGTGATGAGGATACAAGAGTCAGTCTTCCCTATCTTTTGTCAGAAATAGGTCCAAAATTTGCTGCTTTTATGCACACCAAGGAGTGCTCTAGGAGAAAAACCCTCTCCTGCTGCACACACCTCCAAGTGCTGCAGGAAACCACCCTCCTAAAGTGATCACGAGTACTGGGGGGAAGCAGTCCCTTGGCTGAGCAGGGATTGCTATAACACAACGTCACCCATCAGGAGCAAACACGCTGTTGCAACCCTGGGCTTTGAGGAGTTTCATGCCCAGCACAGCTATAGCTCCATGTGCCTTGGGGATGGGCGCTGCCTATGACAAACCCCAAAAACCTCAGGTATTGGCAGAGAAAACTGAGGTTTGTCGCTTGGATTGCTCTTTCTAATTGCCCTGCAGGAAATAGAGACAGCATTGATGTAGGATTCAAATCTATTATCAGGTACGTGGTTAGAGCTCTTGGGATTTCTTATATCCTCCACTAAATTCATCCTCAAAAATGCTGTAGTCTCCTGCAAAGAGGTAATTCTGCACCTACACTGGGTAGGAAGTCAGCCCCATGCCAGTATCAAGATGCAAAACACCCTAACCTAGCTTAGCTTAACAATCAAGACTGTTTCATCTTAAGTGACAGAGACTAAGTTTATTTGTCTTCTGGTATTTAGTCTGCAGGGGGAAAAAAAAATTATGTTTTCCAGGTTTTCTCTATGACTCCAAAAGGTAAAGCAATGTCCTCATAGCTTTTTTTTTTAATCAGAACTTAGATTCCCCCTGCATCAGAGAGGGGAAGAAAGGGTGTTCAGGAAATCATTAAAGTTGCCAGTACTGCGATAAGGACATGGAAGCAGACACAGTCATCCTGGCATCAGGGATGGGAGAAGCGAAGCAGACCAGTGACTAATACCACATCCAGCAAACACAATCCAAAGTAATTCAGGTCAGAAGTGCTATGTTTTCCTCTTTCATTTAAAAAGCAAGACAGGAAATGTATAAAAGCTGATGGGATCATTCGGGATTTTATAAATGGTGCTTCCTGTGGTACAGAAAGAGGAAAGAAGAAAGGCACGGGGCCAAATTATGTGCTAGAGTAGACGCATGTGACTGCGATGCAAAGCAACATGCTGCGACATTGACGGACCTTCACCCAGAAGAATAAGGTGATCCAGGCTCTGTTCTGCAGTGAAAGTGGGGGGCAAAGCTTATAACCCGTCCCAGAGGGCTGGCGGCGAGGTGGTGCTGGCCACAGGAGAAGGCTCTCCAGCACCTGTGCCTTTGATGAGTCAGCAGCCCTGGCCCCAACCTGAAACCGAGTGAGGCCCCGGGATGGGAGGTTGCTTTTGTTTTACTTTCTCCAAGGCTTTCTCTGTGAAAACAAAGCCTCCTACCAACATCAGACCATTTTACTGAGCCGACAAAGCTAAATAATGAAATTGGCACTTTCCTTCGGTGTCTGCTACCCTGCTCCGAGTCACGCGCTGGGAATTTGGGGGAGAAGAGCTAGCAGGGAGGCAGGCTCGTGTTTGTCTTGGAAAGCTGCACACAAGCCCAATCTGAAGTATCACTCGAAGCTCATTTTCCTTCCACCCTCGGCAGCAGGCAGGGAGCCCAGCGTGCCGATCCCTGCTCCGACAGCCTCATGCCTTTGGTACCCATATTCCAGCACGCTCAGAAAAACAAAGCGAAAAGGAAGGGGTGGCATATGGATTTGTTTAAGAAAGAAAAGAGCGAAGAAACACCACTCACCACAGGACAGCATAGCTTTACTAGCATGCTAGTAAGGGTCGGGAGGCGTTCCTGTTGGGCATGGGAAGACACCACCAGCCAGCCCCAGCCTCCCAGTCAAGGCAGGCATGGGAACTCCTCATTTACCAAGCAGGTACTTCCCAAACAAGTTCAACATTACTCAACTTGTCCAAGGCCAGGTTGGATGGGGCTTTGGGCAGTCTGGTCTAGTGTAGGGTGTCCCTGCCCATGGCAGCAGTGTGAGACAAGATGGCCTTTGAGGTCGCTTCCAACCCAAACCATTCTATGATTTTATGATTGTCAAGACAAGGAGCTCCTGTGCACACCAGCAGCAAAGCTTCAGCTTCAGAGGGATTTCAGTGCTGGATATCAGGTACCAACACACCAGCAGTGTCTCTAGGGGCTTTAGGATGTTTTGGGCCAGGACATCTCAGTCCTATCTCAATCCCTTTGTAGGTGTAGCCAAGAGCAATTAAAGCAGCGAGAGCGGGTGATGTGTGTGTAAATCAGGCTGAATCACAGCCGACGGCCTGGGCAAGCTGTAGGGATGCAGAGCACCTCGTCGGGGCCCTCTGCACCCAGGTGTATTTGGCTGCCTGCTAGGACAGATGGAGATGAGTTTATGCCAGAGGAGCCGCTGGCTGTGACTCTGACACTTCTCAAACAAATGCAGATAAATCCACAGTGCGCAGCAGAGCCGAAGCTCTCGGCAGAGTGTTTAGATTGTTCAGCAGCCAAAGCAAATACATTTGCTCTGCAGGTTACAGAAGGCTGTTAAACCAACCGTGCAACCAACTCCTCCAAGCCAAAAATGATCTTCTTTCTCTATACTGGAGCCGAATACCTACAGTGACCCTGTCAAAGTTCACTGATTCTCCTGCTGCCCTCAAAAGATGCCCATTATAACTAAAACTGTGAGTACTTTGAGCAGCATCACACTCCAGATTCAGCCCAAAATTTCCCCCCTTTTTTTTTTTCCCTTAAATAGTTGGCCTTTTCCTACTTGTAACTGAGCTCAGTCTGCCCAATACAGAGCGGAGAACGGCAAGGATTCTCCCTCAAATCTCTGACACTGAAAAGAAATCTGATACACCACTACAGCAGAAGACGAGGGATAGAATAATGAGAAGTGGTCTCTGGGTTTTGCTTAGGGTATTGTCCTGCAAACACCTACTGCTCAGCAACACACTTGTTGCCCCAAGAAGTTCGTTTGGGACCTTGCCTCCTGAAGGCTGGAGAGACAGGATCTGCACTGGTTTGCTTGAAAGGTGGTGGCAGAAAGCCACTGTGGCTTTGGTGGAGGAGGAAGGGAACACTCTCCCAGATGTCCCTTGCTCTTCTCTTTGTGCAGGTAACAGGTCAGCTGCAGGGGACAGGGACCACGGGTCCAGTGCTGCCCGTGAATCAGATGCCAGGGATGCTCAGAGAGGTGGCACAGGGCAGAGCACATCCTTGAGGTGGTAGCCAGCTAAAGGCATTCCGAGGCACTGGCTGACTTGATAACAAGAGAGGCTTGAAGGAATATTAATTACAGAGTACTGATCTCATGAGGTTTTTTTAATCTCCAGTGTACTTTGTGACTAATGAGTCACCTTTAACTTGTAGCACCAACCTCTGCCCTTACTCCACCCAGCACTAACCTACCGCTTTTGTTGCGCAGAGCCCCAGTCCAGCCCAGCATGCCCTGGCCTGGATGCTCTGCTCAGCTCACAGGAACACACACCCCTGCTGCTTCTCCAAAGCAATTTGTACAAAACACATGAAGCAGCTTCAACAAACCCCGTCTCTACCGCTCCAGAACGCCTGTTGTAGGAGTGCTGTTTACATGGACAAACAGCGTTTATGCAATACGCTGTTGCAATACCTGCCTATCTCATCGCGATCTTCACTTCTGTCAGCAAACAAGTCCTAAATACCACTTAGCATCCACACAACGTCCTGCTTGCTGCCACAACATCTTCTTACACAGCTCTTTATGCAACAACCAGACAATCTGGATTACTCACTGGCACATGGTCTTCTCAAGATTCATTGCTTATCGGAAATCAAAGAAAGATTGTTGTCAAGACAACAGCACCTGATGTTACACCAGGTAGGCTTATGTTTGTCAGGGTTAGAAAGCCTTCAGCCTTCAAGCCATAAGCCAACCTTCTAAGAGATTAAGAGAAATCTTTCCCTTAAGTACAGGTTACTCAGCACTTGCTGCCAAGAGATTTCTTTCCGCTTCCTCAGAAACGTCCAGCCAGCCAACGTAGGAGCATGGTGACCGATGGCTGTGCGACTGTGCACTGCCATACTCTGGGGCTTGGGGAGCCAGCCATCTAAGCAACAACAAAAGAGAAAACAAGAACCCAAACAAAATCCACTTTCATTTATTTTCCCCCTCACTGACAGCATAAACACACTGCAACTGCTCCACAGCAGCACACTGTGCACCCAAATTATTTCTGTGGTTGTTCATTTACTGAGATTACAGGCATGCCTCAAGGCCTCCTCTTTGATGTCTGAAACTTTGTGGGCAAATTTTTCTGGAGGAAAATAATGGACTTCCAGTATTCCCCATCCAGTCCTGTGACTTGCCCAAGGTCATGCAGTTGGACAGTGGCAGACGGGGGACAGCACACCCCTGCGTGGGGCAGTGCCAGGATGACCTGCCGGCACCCCCTTTCCAATTCCAGTTGCGTGGGCACTAAGGACCATGTCATTATGGTGAAATCAATCATAAATTAGGCAGCTAAACCCTGCATGGGATCTTGGCTCAAACCCATTCAGGAAAAAAAAATGGAAGCAAAGTCAACTTCACTGGGAGTAAACCCTTTGCTCTACAGCTCTGAAAGTATCAAAAAATCTCAACAAGAAACTCTACAGTCAACCAAAAGGGCACAAGAATATTTACGCAGTGACGGACAGAGCTGCCTATGGTCACTGAACTTATTTTCACACAGGAGGAATAGGGCAGATTAACAGATAGAGCAGGCTGAATTTCTTCAGCAGGTACAAGAATCAAGATGCAGCAATATGCACCAAAAGCACTTACTACAGGTTAACGAACCCGCAGCCTAACAAGGCAGTAGGTCAGGAGGATCTGCACGCGATTCCCCTACAGGAAGGCCAGATGCTGAAACAGGAGATGCCTTCGCAAGCTCAAGGGAGCCCCAAAGGACTGAACACAGCCCACATCTCTCTGGTTTAACAAGGTCCAGGGACACCGCACAGCAATTTATAGAAGAGCAACTTTGACACAGGCTGCAGGGCAAGGAGGGAGATTTCACACCAATTAGGAAATGCTGTGAAGAGCAGTCTAGGCAGGGGGAGTAGAGTTTCAAAAAAAAGCCATGCCATGCCAAGTCACTGATTGTATCTAATTGGAATATTTTAGGCAAATGAAAGCAGAGACGCTAGCAGGAATTTTGACATGTGTACAGAACAGGGAGAATATCCTGTATTCCATCTGAAGGGTTAGCAAAAGACAGCAGCCAAGAGGAGTTTTCCAAATGGAGAGCCAGACAAAATAATATATTAGACCCAGTTTTTGGCAGCAGAAGCCAGACTTTAAAGGGTGTCAATACAGACCCAGGGAATCTTTCACCTTTCCAAAGCCCCCAGTCCAATCTCCATTTAATGCTGTCTAAAACTCAGTGATCCAGCTGAATCCCCAGTTACAATGTGAAGACACCACATGATTTACCATGGAAAGATGCCAGCTTTGTTGTCAGAAGTCAAAAGCAGGGAAGACGAGCCGTGCTTGTAGAGTTTCACATTGACATTTTCTCAGTTCCTGCTTGTCAGAAAACAGATCAAAACCCAGAAAAGTTTGGTCAACAGCTTACAGTTACGCCTGGTTTCTACTTAAAACCAAACGGCCTGCACCAAACTGATTCCAGATTTATTCTGTGGACTTTAAGGCATCGGCCGGGGAATCTGTATGAAATCTACACTTGAGCCCGAGTCTGGCAATGGAAACATGGCTCACAGCCTCCAGCAAAGCATCGTTAACCTCACTCCATCCCCACCTCAGTGTCTGTGCTGTCGGGAAACACTGCAGCCAGCGTACTCCAGCATGGACATGGACAGAGTACTGTGCACGGCTCAACAGTCACCACAGACCCACATACTGCAGATTTCTTTCTGCTGACTTCTCCTTGGCATGTCCTACACACAAACAAGTGGGGAAGCAACTTGAGAGCAAGGATGAAAGCAGAGACCAGCTAGATCCCAGCAACTGCTGCGCTGGCTGCTGGATTCTCACAAGGCAAACAAACCCCCAGGAGCATCACCTCTGCAAACACGCAGTGTTCACAAGCACAAAGGATACAGATGAAGCAAAGAATTTGCAGAGAGGAGCAGGCATTTTTCTGTAGTGTCCTAGTGATGTAGGGAAAGGAAATTAGCAGCATGTTACACTACTCAAAAGCTATGCTGAATTTCTCCAAGGGCCACCCTGGATCCAGCTCAGCTTTATGATATGTTACTTTTAAGGACTCACAACAGCATTCCTGAAATAAGACCCCCGAGTCCTCTGAAGATATACCAGCACTATGACTATTCTAAGATCAAGAGCAAGTTATTAATACATAGCAGCAGCGTGTGAATTGAAGGGGATGGATGAGCTGCCCGCAAATAAACAAAATTATAATGTTCTATTTTGAGACAAGTGTGAGCAGATTGCAGTGCTGGAGAGGACCCTGACAGACCCTTGGATACAGCCCAGTTCAATACAACAAGCCAGAGCAAAGATGTCTAAGTTTGTGTTTTGGGCACACAGAATGAGGAGATCGATTGAAGGTTTGTTCTTCCATGATCTAAAATCCCCAGGACGATGTCCCCGTCTTCCCTACAGGCATTTGGAGAAGTGCAGAGTGAGGTGCTGTGATTTCCTATTGACTGTTTGGTGAAAGAACCTTGGAGCAGCACTGAAGTGATCTTTAACTTCAGGGACAAGGAAAGCCAAAGAAATTTAGTTTCTCACAGGATTTGTCCCAGTAGGATAAGACTTTCTCAGTATTTGCCTGCCCAGTAGCTGAAATTATGATTCTTTTCTATTGTGATAAGTCATAAAACAAAGGGCGACAGGCAACAGGTTGCACACTGAGCTTCTGCAAGAAACATTTGATACTTGCCCAAATGTCAGGCTTAAATAGACATTTTCTGTATTTCTCATCAGGTTTTTTCAACCCTTGCACAACTATAGAGTCCTGATACTTTATTCTTTAAGAAAACACTGGGCTTTGTGTACAAATGGGTAGTTCCTGGAGGTATTCCCTCTGGTTTGTTAAGTTCGTTGTGGGTCTTGGGACCCCATAAAGGGAGAGCAGACTCTGTTCTGCCAGAGAGTTAATGACCAGCACAGAAAGCAGGGCTGCTGCTGACAGACATTGTTTCTATAACCTACAGACGGAGAGGGCAGAGGGGACGAGGGAGATCAGTAGACCTGGAGTGTGTGTATAAGTCAGCGTGTCTCTGATCAGGTTTCCTCCAGGGACTGGATCTCTATTTCTTCTTACCAGAAAAAAAAAAAGCCTTCCAGCCTGAATGGTTAAGTTTGGACATAGGTCTCTCACCATAACAGGAGAAGAAAAAAGCATATTCTTCTCCCATTTACGCTGGTGTGACACCGAGCGATCGGTTTACAGTGCTGTGACTGCGAGTACAGATTATCTTATCATTTTACATGTTTTCATCCAGATTAATGAAGCTTTCATGCTCAGAGCATTTTGGTCAACACTTAACATTCACATCCCATGTTTGAGTGCTTGTAAAAGCATTTGTAAAACTACGAGTAGGATTGTTATTTTTACAGCCAGGATTCCTAAGAAAATGAGTCATATGTAGCAGCATTGCTTATTTCTTTGTCCCTTTTTCTCCATCACTCCTCCCCTGAAGCTGTTGAACCTCACGGCCCATTTCAGCCACATTTGGGAAGAAAAAAAAAAAAAAAAAAAGAATTTACCTCAGCAGGATACTCAGACCTTACCAGCTATATGGTTTCCAGAGCCTCTCCAACACCCAAAATTGCAGGAAGGTCTCCTCAACCCTCACCTGGCCTCCAACGGCTGCAGCAGGCATGCTCCTGACTGCACTGCTCCAGCTCTGAGCTGCTGCTTAACACATTTCCAAACCCACGTACGGGTACTAAGGAAAACTTAGGAATGACCAGATTCAGTTTCTGCCACTGTTTGTCCAAGGCCTTCTCCTGCCTCTGAAGCTGCTTTTCCTGCACAGACTGGTGCAACAATACCCAAACATATACTTTTTTTGTGTGGCAGCTTCAATTAATTGATGCTCATATCCCTTATCACTTTCATCCTATCCCCAAAAGCAATTAAGACTCTTGCTCACATCTTTTCCTGAATCTTACCATGAGCTTCTGGTCCCCAGCAATTTTTGCACATCAGTGAGCACGGCTTGTCTCACGGGTGGGCTGGTCCCCGTAGCCTGCCCTTATCTCCCCAGCAGCGGCACCAGGAGCCACGCAGCTCAGCCATCACAGCACTGCTTGACAGAAAGTGTCAGGACCGGTGCGCTGTAAGGGCTCTTCCTCACCAGCAAAATGCCGTTATTCATGCAAGGCTTAAACACTGGACGTACAGATGCCAGCCACAGACCCTCAGACCTGACATTTAACATCCCAAAGCCATTCATCACTCAGGACCCTTATCCTGGTTTAAAATCCCCAAGTCACAAGGCAAACAACTTAGTGGTTCATTTTTCTGTGCTTTTGTACGTTTCTGACTGCCTTTCTCCTTCCGTCTATTCAACTGCCTCAATTAGCTTCCCCAGCAATCCCAGTCTCTGCCGCTCTCCCCGGTGCCACCATTGTGTACCCACAATACCTTTGGGTCTGCCCCATCCAAGCATGTCCATACTAGTTTCCCCATCAATTCCTCCACAATTTAGCGGTGCCATCTGATTCACAGCTTTTATGTGTTCCCCGATAGCAGAGACCCCAGCGAGCTGCTCTGGCTGCCTTAGCATTTTAAACAGCTTTACCCTGAACTGGTCAGCTGAAAAGCGCTTATTTCTACAGAAAAGGAGATGACATCAGCTGATGCAGGATAACCATGACAACCTCCCCAGATCAGCAGGGCCACATGCTATTTGAATAAGTAAGCAAAGTTTAACTCTCAACAACTTTCTAGGCAGGACCTCCAGTTTTAATTGACAGAGGGAACGCACGTACGTCTTTAAGCGCATTTCACCTGTGCTCCTACCAGGATTTCTGTGAATTAAAGACTCCTAAGATCTGGAGAAGGTAGTAGTACCACCAGTGGGAGGAAATATTTCCAAAATGTCAACTTGCATTCCTACTCGACACAGAGCTGACATGCAGATAAAGGATACTTTTCATTTTGTTTTCTAGCAGACTCACCCAAGCATCAAGCAACTGATCAGTTTTGCTTAAGAAATGCACTTTGGGATTTGACACATGATAGGATGTCATGAATCAGGCTCCTCACCTTTTATCATCTGCTAAGAAAGCAGAGAACTGAAAGTATTTCAAAGCCTGGATTTGAATCCAAAGCCACAACAAATCCATATTCTAAATACCATCTTCCTGCAGGAAGGGCTCCATATCTGATTAGTATTTTCTTGCTCAAAGTGGGGTGGAAACATTTTTAAATAGGTTGGTGTGCAGAATCGAGAGGTGACGTCCTGGATCCAGAGAGGTTAATTCTCCACTGTCGAAGTTTTGAAGCATGGTTGCATTCTGGAAAGCCCCACACTTATTTTCTACACCGTTGCTTTCCAACATATAAACTCTTTATTAAAATAAATAAGTGTCAGAGGATTAGCCTTCTGGATCCAGAATCTCTTACTCCTCAATTCTTCATAATGGTGTATTTATAAAACATGTGTGTCCCATTTTGGGGCAATTTAAAATTTGCCTAGTACATAAATGCTTCATTAAAACAGCTGCTCACAATCTGTTAGTGTAAATATTTTCCACCCCTTTCTGATCATCGTGAAAGGAGGCCAAGGCTAGATCCATGGATCCAAACAGCCTGCGCGTTGGAGGTGTTCGCAATTTACATTCACATGCATACTTCAGGGCTTGAGCCTACTACCCATGGCTCCCTTCCAGGCTCTGGGAACAGTTATTTTGTACCACTTGGGTGCTTCCAGATGAAGGAAACTCCAAGAGATTAGGGCAAAAGGGAATCCAGCTAAGTTTGCAGGAGCCCTCCTGAGCATTTCTGTGCAGGACGACTTCACTGGATGTAGTTACAGGGACACTTTAGTCCGGCAGTGACATGTCTGCTGCCAAAAAAAAGTCGTCCCTTCCCCACCACATGCCCCAGCCCTCCTGTTCCTGTGGTCCTGCAGAAGACTGGATCAGGAAACTGATTTGGCCAAAAATTAAAACAAACAAACCAACCAAGATCCCCTCCCCTCCTTTTCCTCATGCCTGCTTCAAGCATTTCGTACAAGTTAAAAAACTGCCTCTGAGCAGAGCAAAAACCAAACATGAAGGATGCAGCCCAGATTGTGCAACTCCAACCCTAATAAACACTCCCTGCCTGAAACCAGCAGGTCAAACACAACTCACACACACAATGAACATCTCGTCACCTATAAACGACATCCTCATTTGAGACGAGCAGGCCCCAAGGGGTCTAGCCCGGAGCAGGGAGTCTCCTCCTCCTAACACATCCCTGCCAGCATTGAACAAAGACTTGTTCACTGGCCCAAAAGATCTGTTTGACTTGCAAAAATTAATCATGCCCAGAAAGCCAGTCTCCTTGAGATCAGGAGGCTCAATTCCACCTTTCATTAAACCCCTGCCCTTCTGGAATAGCTGCAAGCAAGTCAGCAGGGTCACATCTGATTCATACTGCGACGAGGGATGAAACCTGAACCGCAGGCTCAGATCATTAATCCTGTTATCTGGCTGCCTCCCTGCATCAATCCAGAGAGGAGGAAGCCTCTTTATCGTGGTTCTATGCCTCACGATGAAATAATTCAACTGGATTAAATCAGCTCTTTGGGTGCAATCAATCATGCTATTGTCCCCAGAGCAGGAAGTTTCCTCCTCAGCCTTTAGCCACCTCTGCCCTGACCCATATTCCAAGGACTTCCCTGCACATTTCGCTTATGCCTGTATTTTGCGTTTACTTACACAAGCAGCTGTGTCCTGTGAACAGGAGTAATAAAAAAAGCTAATAAACAATAAAGTCAATAACTCTTAAAGTCATATAGGATCTAAGATGCAGACAGTGAGATTGTGTTACAGTGAGATGCCTACCGAGATTTTTTCAATAGAAGCACCTTATAGCTCACTAAAAATGTCTTCAAGTAGAGTGGCTTGGATCTTTTAAAACTACCACTGATCACCTGCCTGGATTGAAGTCTCACCCAGGGATCTACAACTTCAAAAAACCACCAACACCCAGCAACTCTGTAGGACTTTGGCAGTATCAGATGCTAAATATCTCCAAGGCAGCATTGGAGCAAGGGGCCAAGCAGATATACTACCCCTGTATATATGCAAGAGCTGAGAAACCCAGGGAGTACAAGCAGCAGACAGGGCAACAGCAGCTGTAGTTCTTTGCTAAAGTCTCTGGAAACATTGGGTTCTCCAAAAGAGAAGCTTTGCTCTTGAAACTGTTTCTTGCCACAGACATGACAGTAAAACCCACGTTCTACATTTTGACTCTGTTAATATTCTATGAGAGATTGCAAAAAAGACGACAAGACAAACAGTTTTTCCTCCAACTTGTACCTTGTGAGGACGCTGCACGGCTCATAGGATGAGTTTTGGGACATCAATGATGCTGCACGTTCAGCAGTGCAGTTAGAGATGGGGGGAAGCATGGGAGCAGAATTTCCCCTGGGATCCTCACATTCAAAAAGAACAGGAGTAATAGCAGAAAATGCATTCTGAGCAGAAAATATCTCATCCTTCACAAAATGAGTCCAGAACTACCAAGGAGCCCCCTCTGCTCCTCACTAACCCTCAACTGAACTCACATCAGGGAATTAATTGCTTCTGTTTAGCAGAGATGTGGTGCAAAGGGACTCTGGGGGAGGGATGCAAAAGTGATCAGAGGGAACATTGGGCTACATGGGATTTGGAATCTGGATATGTGAACTTTACAGTGACAAAATAGGCTTTCCATAGCATTATTTACTCTCCCGACACGCAGATAAACCATCACTTCCTTGCATTACCCTGTTCCAAGTGAGAGCAGTGAGAAACATGACTGAAAAGCATTCCCATTTAAATTCATGCTCTTTTCCCCCCTATCACAAACACACATTTGCTTTGAGCCTCAGGTTAACAAAAACCGCAAAGTCTCACTTAGCCAAAACCACAACATTTTCCTTGATTTGGGGTCAAAACTGACAAGTTCTGCCTGTTTTCCTCCTGTAACCATCAATCTTCTCAGGTTCACTCTCAGAGCACCTCAGTTACGATGAAAAGTTCACAGACCTGGCACAAGTTCAGGATTTATTATTAAACCTGCCAGATTTCAGGTTTGATTTATGACTCTTTCATACAGCCACGTTATCGACTAGAGACAGGCCCTGCAGTGCATGCTGTGAGGCATTCATAAAGCTATAAACTTTGAAGCCAAAAGGGACCACTTAGATCCAGTCTGATCCCCCCCATAAATGCAGAGCAGCCACCCCTCCAGCCACCCGCCAGGAACAGGACCACAGGTTTTAACAATACTTTTGTATTTTCTGTTTCTGCACCTCTCTGCGGTTTCTAGAAGCTGCTTTGAGCAGAAAGGATCCCGTGGAGCAAAGCAAGAGGGGAAGGACCCCTCGCCATGCCCTCAGTTATCCTGCGGCTTGACAGCTTTCAATGCTGCAAGCAGAGCGCAGGAAGGTGAACCTGCTGCTCTTATCAGGTTGTGAGTGACAGACTTTCTTACCCAAACACAGTTTCAGCTCCATGTAGGATCATGGCATTGATTTCCCCCACTTTGCTTCAGGAGGATCATTGCCTTTTTACATTCTTTCCTCCCTCCCAGGACACCAGCTCTGCTGCTTTTGGACACCTCCCTTCTGGGCCCCAAAGTCACAACCTCAAGCACTTCCCCAGATTACAGGGCTGTACACACACAGCCCCATCCTTGTAGTCCTGTTGCCATGCCCCCCTTGCACATGGACTCAGCCTCGTCCACACCTTCCCCCTTCAGCTAAAAGCCTCACCATGTATCTCCCTCCTCACGCAGCCCCCCAGAACCTCCCCAAACACAGAAACACCCTAAAGTCGATTCCCCCACCCAGTAATTCAGAAGGAGCTCTTCTCCAAGCCAGGTCAAGACATCTGTGACACACTGGGGTGGGTCAAGCACCACAAGCCATTGGCACCGGCAGATCCCCAGTAGTGGGGATCCAGCACTGCTACCGCCCAGTTGGGCTGGATGCTGGAGAACATCCCTGCGGGTCTTAAGGAGCCCTGAATTAGCAAACACTCCATTTTTTCCATAGGTTTTCACCAGTGTAACTCCCTGCAAGCCTCAGGATCTCAGGTGAATAAGCAGAGCTGTTCACAGCCTTAGTTCACCAACACATTCACTGCCTCAAATACAAGTGCGACCTCAAAACTCCCCACTCCTTGGCACACCCTCCCACAGAGGCCTGATCTGGCATCAAATGTGATTTGAAGCATCACAGCCATAGCATTTAGTTATCACATACTTGCACCAGCACAGCCCTGAAGACCAGGAACTGCTGGAGCCAGGGATGCCCAGAGGCTCCCGGCCAGCTGTGCTGCCCGCTGCAGAGGAAGGCAGAAAGAGAGACAAAAAATAACCTAAAAACCCATCCACAACCCTCCGGATTCCTGTCAATATAACCTGGAGAGGAAATTAAAACTGGGACCAACTGACATTAACCCAGAAGACAAACCTCCATTTACATGAGCTTCCAAAGGTCTCGGAGAGATTACAGCAAGTGTGGAGAGGAAACAGTAAAAAGCACCACAGGAAACCCTGACGTTTTGTCGCTAAGCCATACGTCCAGCATAAAACAGTTAATACTTTTTTTTCTGGGATTTGCAAGGTGGCATTTATATTGGTTTTAAATATTTTATGTACATAAAAGAAATATAATTTAGTTATTTTACATTTTAAACTCCAAAGATGTCGAAGGCAATCTGCAGAGCCGAAGGGCAATGTACTGCCAAGGTTTCGGGACCAGTCCCAGGGGCCCCATTTGCAGTTATAACAACACATTTTATCTTCTGCACAAGCAGGAAGGGGGGGTGTAGCAAGACAGAGAGACGGAAGTAAGTGCTGGCAGTGAATCAGATTATGTATATTAGGAAGATAATAAGCAGAGATTACACACTTGGCAACTGCTTCGTACTGTGCCCTCAGTTTATGAAGCTCAGACACCCCCACCGGGATTACTTGGCTGCCCCACAATGCCTTCGGTAGTTTAGTCTGAAAGCACATCCCGCCAGGAAGACCTGGTGCAGCCGAGCTGCCTCGTGCTCTCCCTTTCCAGTTTCGGTGAAACTCTCGTCTCCAGTAGAGGTTCAGCACACAGCCAGCGAGGCACTTCAGTCCCAGCCCTCCACAGCTTCCGAGGACTCCGAGTGCTCCGCATCCGGCTCTCCAAGTGGGTGGTATGCCCGACTGCCAAGTTTTCATGTTGAATAGTACCATTCCAGTACTACCTTCTTTTTTTTTTTTTAAAAAAAAAAGGCAAACAGCTGCATGGCAAACACCCACGAGAGCTCGGCAGGAACCATCACCCTGCACCAGGGAGCGCCTGGCCAGTGCACAGAGCAGCCTGCTCAGGTGGCAGGGGGTTACATCTAGCGCCGTGCCAACTGTCCGTTTTGGTGTGGTCCAGAACGGACAGCACTGGACAGGGTCTTGGCTAACCC
This sequence comes from Psophia crepitans, assembly GCA_013399095.1. Classification (NCBI taxonomy): domain Eukaryota; kingdom Metazoa; phylum Chordata; class Aves; order Gruiformes; family Psophiidae; genus Psophia; species Psophia crepitans. The sequence continues at coordinate 106,874 of VWZZ01007704.1, read as the reverse complement.
ACACCCTTGCTTTAAAACTCCTGGAAGCCTGGCAGAATACTGTTTCCGATTGAAAGCAGCTGACGCTAAGAAATTCTTGAAGTGACAGTGTTGCTTACTGGAAAAGCAAAAATATGACCCATTCACAGCTTGTTCTACAGTTCCTTGTTCATTCGAAGGCAAGATGGCCAAAGCTTTACGAGTTACCCAAGTTAGCTCTGAGAGTTGTATTTCATTTCTCAGTACAGCGAATCTTAGCCCTGGCTTCCTACAAAACTTCAAAAGCTTCAAAGGAACAGCACTTGACTCTAAAACTGCTTGCTGTCTTACCGCAGTGACTCACTATTTTTGCTCTGGTAAATGGTCACAACCTTCTGTTTGTTTTAGCAGGCACCCTCTGGCTTCTCGCGGGCACCGCTCTGCCCTTTCGCTTCAGCACTTGAAGGTTTTCTTGCAGCAACCCACAGTGCCACGTGCTCACGAGGTAACAGCTAAATTTATCAGTGGTACCAGACCTGCGGCAAGTGTGGGACCAAGGAAAATGTTATCCCTCCTCTGCTCTGAGGTTTGTCCACCTGGTTGCCTGCACTAGAATCTTAATTAAGTCAGGTACAGCTGCAGGAGAAAACCAGTGAATCAGCAACTCCCCTACACCACCAAACAACTCAAAGCACAGAGCAACAAGTGTGGGAGGCAGGGAGGAAAAACGCAAAACAATCATTTTTAGTAAGGGTTTTTTAGGTGGTGTGACCCTAACTGCCCAAAACAGGAAAGTAATCAACAGCAGCATCTCCAGTAACCAAACCTGAGTCTCTCTAATATATATGTTAAAGCTTAAATAGGAGATGCCAAAACCAGGTGGTGAATGTTGGAAGGAATATTAGATGACTGGAATAGGCACTTTTGGACCTAAATTTGATAAAACCATGAAAATGCTCGAATGTTCACTTCAGCGTGTGCTGAAATACTTTGTTCGCTAGTTCTAATTTAGACAGATACTGGACTAACACCATTTATTAAAATCCTTCAGCTATTACTCATTTCTTTCTAGGTCTCTAACTGCATGGCCTAATGAATGAGTTTTGTCCAAATACATCCACATTCTCATCCATTCTGCGCATTAATTCTCAAAAGGAGCTTCAGTAGAGGATTTCTTATCTATGCATTCATCAGCTCTAACTCCCTAGTGAGGTCACTTCCGAAGTTTTTAATAAAAAGAAACTTTTGATTCTTCAGGTCATGTTGCAAATTATATCTGCACTAATCTAGCAGAGGTCAAAAAAGAAGTTGGAGTCAAAGAGCATCTCTGGCTCCTCAGCACACGTGTGCCTCAAGACTTTTAAAAATACACAGTCCTGCTGTTATAAATAGAGCATTCTTCTCTAAGGTCAAAAGCTTTCAAAGTGCAGGAAAACATCCCTGCATTTCTCTTTATAAATACTATATGTTTTTTCTCCTCAGAATAAGTGCACGCTAAACCGAGACGGGTTGCTTTTGGGGGCAGTGTTTCACCCCAGCTATTTTTACATTGTTGGAGTGTTAACGTAAACATCAGTGTCACTTCCTTTGTCAGACACTTCAACAGCACACCATCAAGAAGAGCAGCTAGTGATTTAGTCAAGAAAAGAGTAAGAGCATGAAAGTCAAAAGAGAGAAGATGAACAGTTTTCCATTGAGCCCTTTTCAAGGACATGAACACAGGAAGGTGTCATGGTAGGCTAAATCCCATGCTTGAAGCTGTGTTCTTACGCTAAAAGGTGCTCAGACACATATGAAACAGCAATTGTCCCACACAGAGAAGCCCAAAGAAGGTCCAGCAGGCACAGCCTGATGGACCACTGCAAAAGTGCAGTTTGGATCATGAGAAAGCACTCTGCAGACATTTGCTTATTTTCTCACATCCCTACTCAGTAAACACGACCTTCAACATAAACTTACACTCAAGCTGTCCAGGTTTTATGAAGAAAATTTAGTTTTTCCAGGGGTCATCAGACCTCCAGAGTCCAGAAATTGTTTTAGCTCCTAGTCTTGAGTATCCAAAATATGAAGCCTGATTTGTTTTCAAACAAATTAACTCATAGGGGTCTATCATGGGGTTTGGCCATTGTATTGTCTCTGTTCGACCTAAAATAAGGGAATACAAATCAGATAAAAGATGCCATCTCCTTTTACTATACTATCACTTCTGCATCAGGCTCAGCTTGGCAATCACTAATAGACACATGGTGGGATCTTTGAAATAAGTAAAGCATGTGCACTCTTCCAGAAGAGCAGTAACAGGATGTCACAGGTTTACTGAGGGGTGCATTACTCTGCTGAATTACGAGTTAACTTCAGGTTTAAAAAAAGGTCTCTCTTGGAACAGCACAGGGAAGGCTTAAATGCTTTTAGGACCTCAGATTTTGAGGAGCTGCTCTACAATGTGATAATGTACACACTTTCTCCAAGCTCTTCTGTTCCTGTAGAGATGCCAGGAGATTAAAAGGGTGTTGAGTGGTGCCGAGCCTCTTGAGGGGTCATTAACATCTCATGCAGTACTTGGAGTTATTTTCACTGGCTCAAGCCATCCTCTCCTGCTGATGAGCAGGCAGGGGTCAGAGGAAGTTGCTGCAGTCATAGTAACACATCCCTCAGGGTCTATCTTTCCTCTCCCTCCTCCAGAACACCTTGGGGCTCTCAGTTGAGTCTGAAGGCATTTTTCCAAAGCCCTGAGCAACATCTCCTTCTGGTTGCACTGTCCACCATCACAACTGCTTTGGAACTGCAGTAGCAGTGCAAGGACTGCATTTGCAGAGCTATCCTAGTGGAGCCCTTGACAACATGTGCCACGTGTGAATTTTACCAGTCCCAAGACCAATGTTTGTTATTCATAAACACACCACCTCCTTCCACATGCTCAGACAGCTTTCCCCTGAATGCACTCTCAGCTTTACACAACCCCAGCAGCTCAGTTGTTCCACGGAAGTTTACACCCAAGGGCAACATGAATCTAACAACGTGTGTATTAGGCGAATCTGAAAACAAGGTGCTTTTCCCTACCCTCCTCCTGTACCAGTCCTGCCCTGGCCAGTCCCTCCAGTGTTAAGCTAACTCAGCTGGCAAGGAGAATGGCTTCTAGGCTTAGGGACAGTCCCTGTTTTGGAAACAGTGGCATCTATCCCCACCACTACTTTCTCCAAGGGTCACCTCAGTGAAGTCTTCCCAAATTACATCCTTGCACTAAGCACAACAGCAATCGTAGGTATACCACCACCAGTGCCACCATGCACCATGGTGATAGGTATACCACCACCAGTGCACCATGAAGTGGCACCTGCCTGTTGAGAACCTCAGGTAGCAAAAACCATGAACAGCCACCATGAGCAGGTATTGGGGTAGGAGGAAAACAAGACTTACAGTAAGAGCAGGGCTCAAAAGGACCTGACAGATCAAAGCAAGAGCTGCTACAAGAGTACCCCCACAAGCAGCCCTTGGTCTGAGCTCAGCACATCCCACAGGACAAGGTTCAGTCTAAGGGCAGGGTGAGTCTCACCCTGAGGACACTGGGATCCATTCCACCACCCCTCACAAACTTTATAGCTTTGACTCTTTCCAAGCCTTATTTGCTTTCTTTGCTAAGTACTGCCAGCACCCATGTCAGCACAATGTCACCCTGCTCACAAGGATGGGTGGTACCATGGCATGGGGGGGAGGGGAGGGGGGGAATAAAGCTATTTAGTAGTTAGTCTCTCCTAGAGACTTCACCTTGACATATCTAGAGTGTTTTGTCTCCTAAAAACTTCCAAAACCTCGCAGTCTCTCCGTGGCATTTTATCTCCTTCCACAGCCCGACCTTTCTGCACAAATGAGGCAGACACAAAAAGAAGTCAACCTTTCCCCCCTTTCTGAGCAGTGAGTCCAACAGGAGATCAAAGCACACAGTAATTTAGCCCATAGAATAATAAAAGTCAATGAGAACAATGTGCTGCTGACGGGGGAGTTGTACCACGCCGCAGCAGAGAGGAGGGCCTAGGCAAGCAGGGAGATATTCACTGGGGTTGCAGAGACCAGATAGAGAGCAGGGGAAGAGGCAGATCTTGTGTGTTTTAAGAAAAATTCTTATTTTTAAAAAGGACTCAGATTAAACCACAAAACCAACAGTATGAATATTTACAGTGTCAAACTTAGCAATCCCATACCCAAGAAAGTTACCGACTGGCTTTGCCTTCCTTTAGGGAAGCAGCCCCTTGTCACCATGTCATTCTGCACTGTTGAGTTGTGGTTGCCTTCTCCACTGCTCGCTACATGGACACTTGGAGCTGCTTCACCACTTTTGTGCATCAGTTCCCCTTTCTGTGCTTCCTTCAGACAGGGCTTATGGAGGTGGAAAAGCATTTTGGAATCTCCAGATTCCAAAATAGATTGTGGACTGTGGAAGGTGCTGGGGCCAAGTCGATGGTCCTTCCTCTGCTTCACCCTCCTGTTTGCTTAGGAAAACCTTAGTTCATTCCAGACTGGGAACAGTTGGCCATCACTCAAAAAAGAAACTGAATGAGACGAGTTACATAACCCCGAACTCCTCTCACCATCACATAGGAAAGAAAATGCAAATTGCAAGACAGAGTCAAAAATAACTTCCCAGTTAGCAAAGAAAACAGCCTGGTCCCCACCTCCAGCAAAGGGCATCCTTTCAGCTGCACGTGCTTAATTCCACATGAATTTCTCGTTTGACAGAGAAGGGGAAGAAATGACAGCTCCACAGCTACCAGCCAAAGCAGAGGGCTAATGGGTTAACGAGCAACCACCAATATGGCACACAGAAAGGAAGCAAAGTTTTCCTTGGCCTGCTGCGGATCCCAGGAGATCAGCTGCACCAGAAAAAGTCCTTCTGTATTCACCTTCCTCCTGCAACCTCTGCTACCATCATGCCAAGTATGTGGGGAATGGAGCAAGTTGAGCAGAAACACTGGAATGAGTACCCCTGGCCAAAGGGTAATAATTAGATCAAGATCTCATCAGCACATACTCCTCATGGTTGCAGAAACAGCTGGGTCTTTCAGAAAGCTGAGGCCACTCTGATAGCCATCCCATCCAGCCAAAGCAAGCGTGACCTGGTCTGACAGCTCACCACTGCCACAAAGGCTAATTGGTGGGTTGAAAGACCTCAGAGAGCCAACAGAACCACTTCATGTGCTCCAAGGAGGAACCCAATTCCACTTCTGTCTCTCCAATAGAAGGTTGGAAGCAGAAACATCCAAACAAAACAAACTCCAAAATTGGGTCTGACCTTATGACTTGGACAAAGTTCAAGCCACCTCCCGTCCCTCCTTTGCAGGAAGAATACAAGGTCTTCGACAGAGCTTCAGAGGCCCTACCACCACTCATTGCAGCTGCACCATCATCAGGGTTTGGTTCCTGGCATCTGCTGCGACCTCTGGTCTTGGATTCAGCAGATGAAGCAACCAGACCAAAGCTGAGCTAGCCAGACTCAAGCCATCCCTTCACTGAGGTTTGAAAACATCAAGCTAACATTTTCTCGCCATGCTTTATTTTAGCATTTTTGCACATCTCTGCATTTTATTGACTTTGGCATGTACCTGAAGCCATAATACCGCAATAAGTTGATCTCTTCATCTCTCCATTCTGGCAAAACCAAGGAGCAGTGGAAACCTCATACAAGTTGCTTCTAATTTTGTGAAGTTTCCACATCTCAGTCCAGACCAAAAGCTTCTAGTGAATTTGGATAAACCCTGGATAATCCTCTGAACTTTCAAATGCCTCAGGAAGATGGTCAAATACAGCACCTGAGACTTTGAAAAGTGCCTCAGAGTTGGGTGCTCCTGGACCAGCATAAGAATTAGAGACATGATACCTTTGCCTCCCCATGACTGCACCACAGCCTTTCATTAAAGTTGAAAAAAAATTAAAGAGAAAGAAAAAACACACACACTTTGTTACTAAACTGATGGGAAAGAGAGTTAACCCAAATTCTCTCGTTATATACCAGCCTAAACCTGCAGGGGAGTTCACAGAGACACACCAGAAAAGTCAGAACAGATTTATCAAGCAGGTTTAAAGAAGGGAAAGGATGAATGACAGCTCCTTTCTTGAGTGGGAAAGAAAAGAAACATTAACTCCTGGTGTCAAAATGCTGTAAAACTGGCTTTTGACTCAGCACTGCATAAAGCTGCTTGTAAATGGGGTAATTGGTTTGTGTGAGGTCATGAAATTAAGCATGCCTATGCTTGCCCATCCCCTGGAGCACAGTCAGCTGCATGAGAGCATGGTGCATGTACAGCACAGGTGAAATTAGAGATTCATGTCTCATGCAACTCATTAATCAAGACTAACATATATTAATAAATTTAAGTATGTGAAGGACTAAATATGTGATAGCTTGAAATTTCTACCCACCTGGGGGGCACCTCATGCCCATTAGCTCCATTTTAATTCAGAGGCGTAGTGCTCAGCAAGTGCGCATAGTCCCCTCCTGCTTTGCAGCTATGTTTCCTGGTTAGAAGCACCTAACCAACCCAAACATCATCAGAACCGAGCATTCAGCAGAGAGCAATGCTGTACTGGAAATAAGAGACAGGCAGGTGTTGGAAGGGTGGCAAAGGATGGAGCATGAAGCACACAATGTGGTTCAAATGTTTAGACACAGGGAGAACTGCTGGAAACCCTTCTGTTTATGTTTCCAGACATCTCCATCAAGTAGGGGGTAATTAAACACTACAGCAATTGGGTGATAGAATGATTTATTTCTAAAGCACCCTCACAGCCTGAGGCTTTGGGAAGCACAGGGAGACATGAACCTTACTCCAAGGAGAAGAAAGAAGAACACTACATGCAACCCTGACTGAGGGCAGGCAGAGGTGCAGGAAGGAGGAGCAAGCAACAGGCCAGCACTGAAAGGTGACGTAGATCTTTGTTTCGCTGTCAGCTCAGACTGTTTAATCTTCACAGGGGTTATGAGTTCAGGGAGAGATAGAAGTGGTGCCAAAATACTTGTTTTTCTTAAATATTGCAAATTACATATTCCAATACAAAGTGTCCTACTTGGAAAGCAGAGTCCAGCATACAAAGAGGGAGTCCCAGAGAACGTGAGTGCTGATGAGTAGACAAAAACGAAAGAGCCAAACCAAGATGAAGATCTTGCCCATGGTCACCATAGCAGGTCTGGGTTAGAGGCAAGGGGGGACTCCAAACTTCCATCTGTTTAACAGCTGCATTTCTCAAAAAGTGGCTGCTACCTGGGTTCCCTGAGAAGGGACAAGGGGAAACATAACAATGCTCCAGCATAAAAGCTGCTATGAGACAAAGGACTTATTCCAGGAGGGATGAGTGTCAAGGGCAAAGGTTGCAGCAAGGGAAAGGGACATTAAGAAAGACATTTCTACCACCAGGATGTTGAGTCCTGAAGGTCCGAAAACATGAATGACACAGGACCTTTTTGCTTCAGAAAGAGCTAACCAGCCCCTGGAAGTCTTCTCTGGTCTTGCTTGTCCTGAAACCCTTCCCTGTAAAATCATGGAAGTGGGAAATGACTGCAGCCTGTCCATCTGAAAGACATGGAGAGCCAAAGGCATCCTGCCTTGCCATGGAGAAGGTCAGGAGACCAGATCCTTGAAGCCAAGGACCATGGGAATTCAGCTTTGCATTCAGTCCTGTTTTACAGTCTATTTTACATGTTTGTTTAACATCTACATGAATCAAGGCAATATTATTTCTTAAAAAATAGAAAATTGGCTTCACTTATTCAAATATTTGGACAAAGGAAGAAAGTCCAGCTCAGGACTTGGCTGGTTTAAATAATAGGAATATGCAGTTATTACTCTGTTGTCAGCGGGTCAAAACCAGCCCAGTTGGAAGAACTGTGATTGCCATCTGGCAGTTGTTTGGGGAACCTCCCTAAAAGAAGCCATGGCACCAGCTCAGATCCAATTAAATAAGAGTGCTGCAAGGACAGGGAGCAAGGCAGCACCTTAGTTTTTTTCTGGAGAACAAGAGAAACCACAGATCTTCTGGAAGTGCAAGTGTCCCAGCATGAAGGCACTTAGGCAACTCTTGTAGTGCCCATTTGTAAGTAAAAGAAGAGTCAGCCCTGCACTGAACCCATCCAGACCCACCATGCTTTTACCTACCTGGCATCTCCCAAAGCATGTTACTGCCCAGAATAAAACACCCATAGCAAGGGCTGGTCAGGAACGTGCTGCAGGATAATACCAACAGCACGAGGTCATAAACTAGAGCTGCCAAGACATTAAAACAAGGCAGGGGTGTTGTTCCCCCCCCTCCCCGAGGATCACATTAAACACCAAGGCAGCTGCAGAAGCCTTATTTTTCTAGCAGCCCCCAAGGCAGCTACCATCCCTCGCCTTTAAATCAAGGCTGGATGGGTTTTTGGAAGACACGCTTTTGTCAAACGCAAGTTATTGGGTTCAATAAGGGTTGAAATTCTTTGGCCTGTGCTGTGCAGGAGGTCACAGCCTGGATGATTTAAAGTCACTTTTGGTTCCGATATCTATGGGAAAAAACTACGAAGCCTCCCATGTTAGAAATGAAAGAATAAACAGCAGCAAGTAACACAATTGTCAAATACAGACAGCCTTTGCCCACAAAACAGCCGTGAGCAAAATTAAGGCTTTTTGGCTTTGCTCATTAATCACAAGGATTCGGATTCATTACTAAGGTCTTTTATCCTACTTTCCAAATGAAACAAGGTTTATGGAGTCGCACTGTACACACATTTCATCTATCTAACATTTGAGCCTGATATCTACTTTTGACAGGGACGAGAGATCGGAGGTATTAACTTACTTTGAGTTTGGCAAAAGAAAGCAAGCGGGTAGAAGGAAAAGAGCTCAATTAATGATCCCAGTGAAAGAAAGGCAGTAGCATAAAAACCAGTCCTTTGCACACCAGAAAATCTTTTGGGGCAGGGGAAAGAGGTTAAGGGTGACCCCCACCATGGGCACAAAAAAGCTTCAGTCAAGATTGTCGTACCCTGAGGAACCTACTCAGGCAACATTTCTTACTAGTCTGGGTTTTCTATCACCCCAGAAGGACAGAGCTCATGCTGCAGTTTTAATACAATTAATAAAACTTGAACGAGCCACCAGACACCAATCAACAGTAAACTGAGCTCTAGCAGTTTCAGTACTCACAGAATTACTTTTATTTATGATTAATAAGCCACAGCATGGATGGCAGAGCTTCAGAGCAGCTCACAAGCCTCCCCGTCTCATGGTCTATGGTACGGATACCACTGGGAGTACGGATGGGCTGAGGCCAGAGCCTTTGCAAACCCCCTACGCGTGCACTCCTAACGAGCAACAAGGGCTGGCTGTAAGGCTTATATAGCCTCTACCAAGACAGAACCTAATTTAACAGTTTACTCTATCCATATTCTGCTGGGGAGTGGGTCAAAGGGAGGAAAAAAAAAAAAATCAGATCCAGTGCCATTTAGAGCTTCCCACTTGTTGGTTATTGTTATAGTTTTACTTTTGTTGCTCAGGCACCCTATGCAGAAGACAATGCAAAGAATTTCTGCAATGATCTCATCCTCCTAGTTGGCAGGCAGTGCTCTCACTGCGTCCTTGGGTAAAATTCAGCGTGAATATGGCTTTTGCTTATGTCCTTGTGTATGCAACGCCAGTGACATCAGCGTAGCTGTGGGAGCAGGGGTTGCTTGCTAGCTGTGATTGCAGAAGATCAAGAATGTGGAGTGGCAATTTATATAAGGACCTGTATCAATTTCACCCCATCCCTGTACCATTTAGCACAAAAACTTAATACACCTGTTTTCATACAAAAATCTGATAATGTAGTTTTATTGGTTTGAATCAGGGATGCCACCACAGTACATAAAAATTATTTCTACATGCCTAGATTCATCCTGGCCTTGACTAGAAACCCCACAGTATTAAATGCCAGAAAGATGCATAAACCCAGAGTTAACCTAGGGAACCTGTAAGAAAGGCCTATGTTTGGTTTTGATGTGCAGATCACCCAGTGTATATAGGTGTCAGCGGGTGCAGGCTCACTCCAGGGCTTTGCTGTAGTTAGCACAGGACAAGCACATTTCAAAAACAGAAACGTAGAGCTCAAAGAAAAAAAAAAATCATAAGATATTACAACTCACGCCTGACCTGCACCCCATGATTACTCTACTCCACACTGGAAGCTAAATTTATTTTCCAGAGATAACATTACTCTGTATCCAACATAAACTTAATGTTTGAGCACCTCTGAAATCTCAGTAATTTCGGGTGTTTATCCGAGCAGACATGGTTTAATGAATCCTGCTGTGACTGCTGATATTTGTCATTTTCACAGGTTCCATCAATATTTCCTTTCATTTGGGCAAAACCCAGTTTCCTCCACATCAAACCATCCAGAGCAGCCTCCAGAAAAGCCATTCTGGCCAGCTACTATGGAAAAACCCAGTTCACCTGGAACTAATGAATGAGTAAAACAAACTGTGAATGGGACAGTCAGCAGTAACTGTTTCCACAGAAAATCCAGTGTTTTAACAACCAGGTGCCATGACCGGCCCTTAATCCTCCTCCAGGCTGGATACCAACCTGAACCACTGCAACAGCACAGTCCTTTCTTATTACCAAGTTTTCCCTTACCTATCCTAAGCCAAGTATTCATTTTTTTCCCCCCTTCCTGATGTTTCTTTCATTTGGGTTCTCATTCCTGCATCTGTAAAGGCCAGTAGGAGACTCACAGCAAGGTGCTGAATGTGAGAAACCAAAGAGTTTCCCTTACTTGAGCTCCTCCATATGCAGGGCTTGGCTGTGCCTGATGCTGCCCCACACTCCGTGGGCAGGCAGGCGCTGCCTGCTGAAGCTGGCACAGTTTTCCTATGATTTGTTCCTTTATTAGGTTTCGAAGCATATTTAAAGTCCAGCTGACATGGACTAAATGACTGATTCCACACCTTGATGTGGATTTATGGCTTGTTTTGAGAGCTGCAGAGTCCGATTTCAAATGCGCTCTCTGTATACTTATACCCACATAGAAAATTAAAAGATTTGGTGGAAAAATGAGATAAAAAAATTAATGGAAAACAGAAGCCAGTTTTACACTGGTTCTAGCACTGCTGAAAACTAACCCCTTCACCATCGCATGATTCCTGCACAGCAGATTGGGGTTATCATCCTCATCTTGCCTGACATCTCAGGCACCGAAGGGCAGCGTGCCCATTCCATATAACAAAATATCGCCCGCCAATCCCTTGCCACTCTAGCTCAGCCAGCTCACTAAACGCTTGTGCCCTCTTTACTCCAAGCAAAGAGCTGCAATAAGCAGATTAGACACCAAACCTCACCTTTGCAGACCTCCAGCCAGGGGCAAGGTCCCCGTTGGGCTGGCAGGCACTGGCGCTATGCACGGGCAGACGGTTGCAGTAGTCCAGGAACCAGAGTCTGGATTCAAATTAGAAAACAGCAAGAAACTTCCAAGCCAAGAACAACAGTACAGCTGGGAACGGTGCGATGCTTTACACTGAATAAACACAAGTTAATTTATCAGAGCACTGACTCCAGCTCCTTTCTGAGATAGCACTGGCGGCACCCCTGAGCCAAGGCAGACAGAAACAGCAGAGGAGAGGGTAGGTAGGGCACGGAGGGGGAAATTGAACCGAAATAGCCTTTTAGAGCTAATTAGACTACACCAAAACAAGACCAGAGGGCAGAATGCTTAGACCTCGCTTTGAGCTTTGCCATTGACTGCGGACACAGTGCACTGAACCCAACGGTCCTGGGCACAAGACAGGCACTAGAACAGAGCAGTGTGAAAAAAAGACTGAGAGATATAGTCACACACACTGCCCTAACTGTGCCAGGGTACTGGACACACCTGTTCATTCAGAAAAGCGCAGCTCAGTGTCATTTCAGCTTGCTGTAGGTCACTCCCATACTTAGTTTTATCTTGTTCTTGGTTTTGGTACCATCGTTGTACACCAGTTGGTTTGAATATAGGAGGGCTCCGCACAAAGCTCCGACTGAGCGCGTTTACAAGCGAGGAAGGAAATGCAAACAGAGCTGTCGGCGGTTCCCAGTGTCACCACCTCTGCCCTGTCCTGGCGTTAGGGCAGCAGCACGAGGCAGAGACCTTCGGACATCGCCTGTTCCTTGCAAAACTTTTTGCCAGCTCTGAAGTTCCTGTAAGGATCAGGAGAACTCAGTACTCAGCAAAACCGCACCTCCAAGTCTCTCTCTGTCCACACTGCAGCGATTTCAGTGGGATTCAAGGCTGTCAGGTAACAACTGAGTGGCCGAGGTGACTTGCCCACACACCAAAGCCAGACTCACTCCGCACTGCCTGTGCCACCTTCTCCCCGCCACGAGCCCTTTGGGCCCTGCAGGGACACATCCCTTCCTGCTGGGCTTTTATTTGCGCTTAGTGAAAGTAGAATGTGATAAAAAGAATAAAACCTCTACTTATTCTCCCTATTTGGGAATTGCTTCTTCTTTAACAGCTCCTTTATTATTTCACCAAGTCACCCGTATCTCTTTACAAGTAAATATACGCTGCCCCTTCGTTTCCATGGGGGGGCGGGGGAAGAAAGGACACTGTTTTCTCGCTGCCGTATCAGTTTGCAGTGTGACACACAGTTCACTGCAAAAAACAAACAGCCCTAATGAGAGCGGCTGTGCAGTTGCTGCACCCGGTGTCAGTTACTCAGCTCTTGCGAGCAGCCCCAAACCCTTCGTGGGGTTAGTGCCGAAGGGAGCGGGGAGCAGGACGCGTCTCTGCAGCTCCCGCTGTCACCCCCGGCAGATCCTCCTTCCCAGCGCATGGGAACTCCATGCAAACCCTGCTGCGACTTGCTGCAGCCAAGTTGGGGTCACTGCACCCATCGCTGTGTTTATACCACATCAAGGGGTGGAAAAATGACGCTGTATGACTTTTACACCCAGAGCGGCAGCGTGCCAGGGACCCAGATAAAGCGGTTTTCTAAATTTGGATGGTGTTTAGATGGGAGGAGAGGCCCATGGGATCTCATGAAGTGCCTCAGGCTGGGGTCAGCTGCCTCATGCTGAGGTCAACCCTGGCAAGGGCAGTTAGGATGTCCCTACACTGAGGGGTCAACATGTCCTAAAGAAGCTGTAGGACTAGCAGCCTAAAAGCACTCTATCCACAAGGCTGGGCAAGCAAACTCTGCAGCCATTTAGAGCATCTCCTCTAATCCCAGTGACTGCAATCACTGGACCTGGCTGGGCACTGGGGAACTTGTCCACAGCACCACATTTCCTTCCTAACCAGAGGTAGGTCTGAGCAAGCACCTTCACATGCTGCTGAAGAATCATCCAGAGGAGAAACCTGCTCCAAAGGAACAAGCTGTAGGTTACATTCAGTCTTGCCCATCAGTCTCCAGGGACCACCCCCCCCTCCAATTCCTGTCAGAGGACAGAGCTGGCCACCACCTCCCTTTCCCCTCCCAAGTGGAAGGGTCAGAGTTTGTTCCATCTGTTGGGGGGGTTGGACTAGATGATCTTTCAAGGTTCCTTCCAACCTCTAATGTTCTGCGATTCTGTGTTTGCTCCCAATTTGCCTTTTCTCAGGCTGCATTTTTATTTTCACTTTTGACCAACAACCCCCATTTTAATTAGACTCCAGCCTCACCACAATTATTTCCTTATACATCCTTGCCTTTTATCTGCCTATCAGAGAGCTGTCCATCAGATTTAGGACACCCCACAAAGCTGCTCCTCGGTCCTTGAGTGTCCCCATTGACTCAGGACGGGATCTCAGGCTGGGGGAACCGCCATCAGACCCTCATTCTTCACCCAGCTTTAATTTACTCCTGACACCAGGAGTCCCAAGCTTCTCCCCTTTACCTTCACTGTTGTCTCCAGCCACTGCAACAGCCCCACTCAGCATCACAGGCTGAGGAGGAATGACACTTGAGGAGCCGTTGCCATGGGCGCAGACAGTGGTCCCTACGGGTTCCCATGGCGCCGGGTGAGACATGCACCAGCACGATGAGCGGGAAGAATACACACCCGCCAAGCTATTTGTAGCCCATCTAAGCATGCTGCAAGTTAAACAGATAGTCTTTCTTCCCCCTGCTCCCAGCACCCAGAGAGCTCAGAGGGTTCCTCCACCCACCAGGACAGTGCTTGCAGTGCACAAAAGGCTAAATAATTGTCCCAAGTGACCTGGAGACAAAAATAAAATTCACCATGGGTGCTCGAGCATGGCCGAGGCCGGAATTTGGCTCCAACAAGCTGCCTGTTGGCTGGTTTGCATTTTGCAGCTTTTGGCATGAAGTCCTCATCTTGGCCCTTGCTGCAGGCTGGAGCAGGGTGAAGAACTGTGCCCTAGGCTCCTCAGAAACCTGGAATGTTTTTCCCAGGAAGCATGCAACACAATGTATTGCAGGACGGAGGGCAGGGGGACTGCCCTAGACCTTGCTGCACAGCCATGGAAAGGACATAGCGGTGGAGACTCATCCCTCCACCCAGGGACCAGCCTGTATGGGATTCCCAAGCCACCTTCCCCCTTGCAGGCAGGCTTGAGTAGAAGAGGTCATTTGCCCAACCTGGGGTGGTTTTCACAGGTGGAGAAGCTTCACCCAGCCCTTCTCCAGAGCCTATAAAAAGATTTCTGCTGCTTTGACCAAGGCTGTGCCTGTCAGACTACTGATCACCCTGCCAGAGATGAGGTTTCATCAGCTGCCAGCACTCAAGTACTGTATCATTTAAAATTCATTCTGATGTCCCATTTCACTGGTGATGTCAGCCACAAGATATTTGGGGGGAAGGGGGCAGCATAAGCATAGGGTGTGACCAAATCCAGAACAAGCTTCACCTACAAATTAAGCATCTTCCTTCTTTAAACGGATCCCCTCCTTCCCCAGGCTTTCAAACTCATATCACTCCTCAGATCTCTCCACAAGCAGGGGAACCCAGCAGCAAGCACGTCAGCTGGACATGGTGGTGAGACCCAGAGAAAATAGTCTCCATAATATGAGAAAGGAATTAGGACTATTTAATCTCCTTTTCCCCTTATCAGTGGTCTCAAACGTCACTTTGAGAGGGAAACGCAGTGGAAATTCCTGCAAATCTTTCCTACAATTAAGGAATTGAAA
This sequence comes from Psophia crepitans, assembly GCA_013399095.1. Taxonomy (NCBI): domain Eukaryota; kingdom Metazoa; phylum Chordata; class Aves; order Gruiformes; family Psophiidae; genus Psophia; species Psophia crepitans. Next base: position 91,810 of record VWZZ01007704.1, on the reverse strand, counting down.
AGATTTTTCACCTTTTTCTCTCTGTATTTGAAAAATTAGTACATAAAGGAAACAATCTTTGCGGCGCATATAACTCACAATAGGCTGAAACATTATCTTAAACTATTCGTCTGCTTCCTGCTTAAGTAAACATATTAGGAATGTGTGTATATATTTCTTGGGCAGCTTCAAAATAAAAAGAAGAGGTATATAGTCTCTCCTGCTTTTGAGTAGCACGTTGTTTATGTTGTTATAAGCACAGATCATATTTATAGCCGAACACTGCGTGAAAGTGCAGGCAAGCTGGGAAACATTTGTTAGGTTTAATGATCTTTTATTTAACTGGTGCAGAAAAATGCATCCCCTTGGATTGATTCATGACACGAATTGTATAGAAGCCTCCTTCCTCAAGGAAAGAAAAACCTCAAAAGGTCAATCTGACATTTCAGCTTTCTCAAACATCTAAAGATATTCACAGAGCAAAATCCCCAGCCCAACAAGCTGGATGGGGTTAGAGCAGGGAAAGGATAAACCACAGCTAGAAATACATTTCAGGACAAAACACAGAGCCATTCAAATCACCTGGGCTGGAAGGGACCCATCCTGCACCGCAGCGGTCCTGCTCCCCAGTTTGTGAAACACACTGCACCCCTCACAGCATCCTGAGCCAGAGGCTTTGCACGCTGCAGGGAAGGGGCTGACAAAGCCTTTTGGCTGCATGGCATCTCCCTGACTCAACCAACAGGCTAACCAAGGCCCAGCCCTCCTCTCAGGCACCAAGTCAAAACCAGAGCTGAGAAGAGCTTTTCTCAGCTCCCAGTTGCCTGAGCTGGCTGCAGCAAGCATCTGCTGTGGGGAGCAAGCCCTCGGGCAGAGAAGCAGCTCCTCCTACAAGCCCTCCGGCAGGTAGTCACGGGTTTTTACAGTTTGACACCTCTCGCCTTGAAACTCTGCTCTCTTGCAGAATTAACTCAACCCTGGACCAGCTTTTTCCAAGCAGAACAGTAACTTATCACAGGGCTCTGCAGCCTGTGCCCAGCTTCCACCACTCATCCAGGGCAAAGCATGTCCGCACACATGTATGTACTAGTGTCTGCTGCCATAGGGGTGAGGGCTGTCTGAGAACTGCTTTTGTGGTTGGAGAGAGGGAATAACATGCAGAGGCATGTACTAGAGCATCCCCATGAAGCCTACTGCAGAGCCAAGCAAGCCCAAGGGACCTGGTACAGCAGAGGCTCCCTGGGAGCTCGTGCCCACGCCATGAGATGACCATCCCCGTAGCCCCAGGGAGCAGGCAGTGCTCCAGCCAAATGCATCCCTCTGCCTGCAATTTTTCCTGAGCACCCACCCATCCCACACAGACCACTTCCACTTCAGGGCTGAACACTGGTCACTCACCAAGCGTCAACCCAAGACATTCCCCAGTTTTTCCCTACGCAGTTGGGTGCTTGCTGGGAATGCAGAGGCAGGCCCTGAAAGTCCAGGGCTGCAAGAACCACCAGCCTTCACCTTTAATCTGCACTACAGGTGCCTCCAGTCACCACTGGTTTCCCAGGAGGGTCAGAGGGAACAAGTGCAGTACTTGCTAAAAATGCTTTAGCTACAGAAAAAGAGAGGGTTTGCTTCCAGAGATCACCCAGGACATGTGAATAAGATATCCCCATCACTGGGGGCGATAGACTAGGTGTAGAAGCGAGCAAATACTCATCTCTACTGCTCTCTCTCACAGAGGTATGGCTGTAGGTCTCCAAGCCTTTAAAGCTAGCTTAGTACCCCACAAAGGGTTCAATAGTCTGTAGTACACTTACAGAAACACTTCCACAGAACAAGCAAAGGGAGGCTGCTGGCTTGCAAAGCTGGCTGTCCTCACCCACGTGCTCCCTTCCAGCCCTAGACCAGGTAAGAGATTATGATGGACCTTTATTTGCTGCTCCTGCTTCTTCTCCAGGGCTCTGGGGTAAGGAGAGGCAGGACAGCAAAAGCTGCTTCACACCAGATATATTCCAGAAAAACCCTCAGGTTTTTTAATATTTGGCAAGTTGCAAGTTTAAGCAGAAAATAAACAAAACATAAAAACCAAAACAAAGCTCTCACCTCAGCTAAGTCATCCTTATCTGCCTGAATTTTCCTTTTTATCCCACAGCTTCAGGGGAAACAAGCCCACAGGCAAGGCAAAGCAAAGCAATTCCAAGGTGCCACTATCACCCTAACCCTCCACACACATGCAGCTCTCACATGGATTAAATAACATCTTCAAAAACCAACATCCTCCAAAAGGCAGCCCCAGGGCTCCTGCCCTAGGCCTAGCTGCTTTCAAGCCAAGTAAATTTGATTCCTCCTGCTAAATCACTGCTATACTCTTTCTCCTCTGAAAATTGGATCATCATCTCTCACCCCAAGCTGCATACACCCCAACCACCACTGCACCACCCTGCCAAGTCCCCAATGAACCCCCTCCAGACACACAGCTCCCAGGCACTCACCAGTAGCGCCTCTCTGCAGCAAGCAAGCAGGAATGAGCTTACAGATAGAATAGCTTAATTCATTTAATGGACCTGAAGGAGAGGAGTGGGCTTTCACCTCGTTCCCAGGTCCCACACCCCCCACCTGCCCCGCTTCTGCAAGCGCACCCAGGCGCAGCAGCGCTCTCAATCAGCAGCACCTTCACAGCTGACCACAAAGGAGCACTAACGTGGGACGACCACTGATAAGCTGAAATGTTCTCCAGAAAGAGCTTGCTTAGTCCCACCTACAGCTTATACCAGCTCAGCGAACTAAATAAACTTTTCTGGCAAAGTCTTCTGTGACAGTTTAGCTGGACCATTTCAGCTCTCACTCGTTTGCACCAACTCAACAGCCACAACAACGTAAGGCACAAACATGTGTACCTACTCTGTGCAATCACTCCTCTGCAGGAGACATTTGCCCCAAAGCAGAGGGGAGCTTGTGCTTGCTCCTTAGCTGCTCCTGCTGGGCACTGCAGCACTCCTGCTGGAGGGGTGGGATGAGCCAGGTCCCTATGGTAAAGCAAAGGCTTCAGCATGTGCCATAAGGCTGTCTGTCAGAGCTCAGTCTATCTGGAAACGCCACCAAAGAAACCCCAGGCTCCACGCCCCACTGACATTACTGTTCTGGCAAAAGCTCCCAGGGTGGAGTTTGCCCGAGTCATCAATTTTCATGTTTGAGTTTGATGAGATAAAGAGCTAATGTGTGATTTGTGCCAACGGAACCCAACGCAGCAAGCTCCGTCCGTCCTTCTCTGGAAGGACAAGGTTTATCCACACAGTGCAGCTGCCAATTAACCATTAATTATGAACTGCATAAAGCAAGCAAATCTCACAGCAGATCTTACTGGTGCTTCTCCTCCAGGAGAGTTTGGCTCTTGCAGGGAGCCCACCCCACCATACCCGTCTCTGCTGGGATGGGCAGCCCCTGTTTGCCAGGATTGCACACTGGCACCTCTGCAGGTTTGCACTAATGAGCCTCCTCCTCTTTCACCAGCAGAAAACAAGATAACTTTCCCACCCTTACATTTAACAGCAAAGCCTCTGCGAGGCTTTATGGCTTTGGCATCCAAATCCCTGATGAAATCAGCGGCACACCTCTGAGGAGCTGCCGGAGACCTGAGTGCTCCTTACGGGGCGCAGAGGCAGCAAAAGCTTTACAAAATGCCACTCACCAGCAGAGTTCAAATCTCTGAGACGTGACACACTGGTGCTGGGGGACATCCCCTTTGTGGGGATGCCATCGAGCACGCTTGAGGGCTGGGAGCAGCACTGTAGTCAGTTCCAAGGAGTAAGTTTTCCAAGAATTTAAGAAACAGAATGAATGCTTTCAAATTCAGGCTAGTAACCTTTCCAGAAGTTCTATTTACCCCCCACCAAGCAGAGGGCAGAGAGGTCTTTGTGTTGGCCTTGCTCCCCAGTGTGTAGTTGGGGCACTTGCACATTTTTGTTGGAAATACTTTCCTTTAGTTCTTGCAAAAAACAGGTTCGCAGTGCAGGATGCATTTGCTCATTGACTGCTGTGTTTCCTAAGCCTTATTTTTGGTCCCTCCTCCCACAGGCTGGGGCTGAAGACACTCTTTCACAGCAGAAAACAAAGGTCCCGAAGGGAGCTCCATGGAGCACCATGTAATGTAACTGAAAATGGGGTCTGGATGGTTTCTTCTGCCTACACAGCAGCGTCCAGCCAAGGCCAAAGGCTCCAGGAAAAAATTGAAGATTATAGCAGAGACACGAGTGCCACAACACTTGGAGGGACAATCGTGCATTTGTCCTTAGGATGAAAGAAGGAATTCAGTTTGGGCTGTGGCAAAGGCCAGAAAGCACAGTAGGGAGATTTAATGGGAGTTTAATCACCAATTTTAATGGGATTTGCTAGAGGTCCCACAGGGCATAGGAATCATAGAATCACAGAATCATTTAGGTTGGAAAAGACCCTTAGGAACATCAAGTCCAACCATAAACCAAGCACTGCCAAGTCCACCACTAAACCATGTCCCTAAATGCCACATCTACATGTCTTTTAAATACCTCTGGGGATGTGACTCAACCACTTCCCTGGACAGCCTGTTCCAGTGCTTGATAACCCTTTCAGTCAAGAATTTTTTCCTAATATCTGATCTAAACCTCCCCTGGTGCAACTTCAAGCCGTTTCCTCTCGTCCTATCACTTGTTACTTGGGAGAAGAGACCGGCCACATGTCCCTGTGTTCATCACTCTAGGTTATGCCTGGGGGAGCAGCTGCCTCACTGTACAGCACCCCATCCCCTGCACCACTACCTCCCTCCTGCAAGGGAAGATCTCCTCCTTTCCATGGCAAAGTGATCACTAACAATGAATATCTGCTCTGGGGTCAGGGATGGCAGGGGACTCCTTGCACAGGGGGAGGGCAAAGGATGTGTTTCCACACCTCTAGTTCCCTCAAACCACAGGAACGTGGTGGTAGAAAGGCCTGTGCACCTTTCCCAACCTGCACACCCCAGAGGCTGCATCCAGGTTAGAGTAACCCCAAGACCTGTCCCAACCTCCTCCCGCTACCTCGTGGGCTGTCAGGGCTGCAGAATGAGCAAGCTGCCCCATGCGGCTCCTGCAGCCCCACCACAGCCCTGGGACGGGAGGAACCAGCTCTGCAGCCCCGCTGACGCCACTCGTGAGCCCCAGCAGGCCCATGCCCAGTTTGCACCCTCAGTTGAAAAAGCTGTTTGCTTCAAGCAGTGCAGCTGCCTTGGCCGCACTGCCAGCCAGCCAGTGCTCCACTTGTGCTGCTCTCCCTGCAGGTCAGGGGAACAGACACGTATTCCTGGCCCAAAGGACCACCTTTGCCTCCCACCTTTCGCTGCTCGGTGCCACGTCTCCACCAGCAAATTACGTTCACATGAGAAGCAGTGTGTTTGAAAGTTACAAAGGTGAAGTCGTGTCCACTTTGGTTACAGGGATTATTTAGGTATCGGTGTGAACTGCCAGCTGTAACTCCATCCAAATTATTGTTCCAGGTGAAATAAAGTCCTGTCATGCCTATACCAGCACTTCTACTGGTGAGCAGCAAATGTTTAGAGAAAGCCCATATGAATCAAGTGAAGCATAGAGCCCAACAACAGATTACGGACTGTGGGCTGATGTTTGTAACCGCCGCAGAAGGACTTTCCACCAGGATCGCTCTCAACTCACTGTGTGTAATTCAGTCGCACTCACACACCCTGCGTCGCAATCCAACGTGGGATGAGGCGGGTTTAAACCGACAATAACGTCCCTGCACGGGGTTGCATCAGCGTAATTAATGTTTGAAACATGCTGTCAAGGAACCGGTGCTGCTCTTTGCACCGAGCAGAGGTAGGGCAGATGCAGGTTTGGGTGCAGGGAGATGCCACATGGCCATGGGGTCACAGAATTGGCTTCGCTGGAGATGTGAGGCGAGAGAGCACGCTCTGCACAGCCAAAAGTGAAGCAACAGCTTCTTGTCAGGAGGGATTTCTTTAAGGTCAGCGTTCATGAAAGCTGACAGCCTCGGAAACAGAAAAACAGAAGCCCTGTGAGCAGCCACGGGACAAGCATCGGCAAGAACTGCGCAGGGGAGAGTAGTGCTTGAAAAACACAGCGGGGTGGCAAAACCAAATTTTCTGGAGCACAGTGCTAGGAACAGCACGTCTGGCAGTTACAGCACAAGAGACCTAGAGACATCAGCACTTCTGATTCCTCTCCCCAGCTCTAGGGGAGAAGGCAGGTTGATGCCTGGGAGACCAAGGCACCCACAGCTCTGACACGGAGCAACCTCGGGCTCCCCACTGCACGCTCTCATTGACCACCTGGTCATGGTGACCCTTCCCAAGCGTGTGCAGGAATGGCAAGCCTTTGGGAGAGCTTTACAGAGCCTGTGAGGGGGAAGGTGTTCTGGAAATCAAAATAGCTGTTGTTTTTCTCCATGAAAGATGAACTCGTTTTGTCATTAAAGGGTCAGCTTGGTCCATGTGAAGATCAGGCTGTTGTAACCTCTGCTGCTTCTTTGAGCAATTTTTCTCCTGAAGAAGGAGCCGTCAGGCCAGTTTGGAGGGAGCACTCCTTCTGAAGGTGGAAAATGCCTGGCATTGTGTCCAGCCTGTGTTTGAAGTGGGAGAAAAGCAACTTTGAATAAGCTTTTTATGGGCCCCATGGCTCTGCTTGACCATAATGTCAGCTTGTAATTAGCAACAGATACCACTTCTGTCACTCGTGATGTTATCATCAGCCGTCTTGCGTTTCAAAGTGAGGAGAGGCATGTAAATTATGGGCAATTTGGTCTCTGAAATGGGCTTTATGGTTTTTTTCTACAGAGTGACCAGGAAGCCTGGAGTTTGTTACAGAGATAGCAGTTGAGCCGGCAGAGAGGAGCACAAGAAAAGCAATGTACTTTACAGAGCTGCTCCAGCAGATCCCTGGAGGAAACACATCTGTGCCAGCTCCCCAGCGAAGGCAGAGCTGAGTGGTAGGTCTCACAGGGGTTGTATATTCTGAGAAAAGATGAGAGCAGCTTTGGAGGCAGCCACCATCCTGCATCTGAGACAGGGCTCTGCAAGGCTTCATTCACACACCAGCACGGAGAGCTGGAAGGGGAAAAGGATGGCTCGCTCCTGGGCAGCCAATGCAGCATTGTTTCCTACTCAACGTGTTGCAAGTACTTTGGCTGACTAAGTGCTAGATGGCCCAAGAACAACTGAGACAGTATTTTCCCCTTATTGATAGAAAGTGTTGCCTTCAACTAAAATACAACTTTCGGAGTGAAGGAAAGGCTTGCATTTCTCAAAACAGATTAGATTTCATGTAAGAAAAACAAAACTCCCAAACTCACATCATTTCCAATTGAGACCAAAAGAAATTTTAATTTCTGTTAAAAAAAAAAAAATAATTGAGAGGTTTTTTTTGGGGGGGAAATCTATTTCCTGCAGCAAGGCCAGCGAGTTGCTCACATCCCTTGGCACTGCTCTGCAGCCTAACAGATCCCACTGCCAGAGCTCTGGGCTGATTATTTGATTTTATCTATTGCTGTACGAATTATCGAGCATTCTGTTTCTGCCTTGCTTTGGCCTCCTGCAGAAGGAGTCACACTGCAGCTACTCTTTGCAAGGGCTCCCCAGGAAGTGGGCTAAAGCAGACTTTGGCCCCACATTGACTCCGTGGTGTCAAGTTCTCCCCTTTTATTTGCTGGAGGAATTCAAGCATCACTTTGCTGCTCCAATCTTTCTATCTATCCCTGGCAAATAACACAGCCAAAAAGGTTATCTGCCTTCAAACAGAAATAGCTTATGTTTAGAAAAGAATTAAATTTTGTTCCCTTTAGAGCTGCAACCACATCCTCAAAGCTGTTAACCTGAAAGTGAACTTCAGATAATAAAGCTCTTCAGAAGAGCTAGCAGTCAGCAGCTACCTTGTGTACTCTCCCACTATCTGCCCCATCGATTGCTTGATAGCACAGCTTGTTTTCTTTTTCAAGAGAAGACAGCTACTAAATCTACGCTCCCCATCCCTCTCCTTAGCACTCTTGGGCTTCTCCACAGCTGCAATGCTTTTCCATCGTCCCTGTTCTCAGTTAAATAAACATTATGACACATACTGATTGCTTTAACAAACTTTACTGTTCCACGTCCTCGGCAAAGCACGGTTATCTTTTTACAGGGAACATTCCTTTCCTGTTGCTATGCCTACTTCAGCGCCATCCAGCACGATGGCCAAGACTGCTGAACTAACCCGCAATTTCCAACGACTCCGTTTCGCTCATCTCGAAATAGCTCAGAAGGGGTGTGGGGCCAGACCGCCAGCAGATGGGAGCTGTCAGAGCTCTTCTGCCTGCAGCCAAGCTCCCGCAGTTTATCCCAGTCGAGGACCCGGCTGCGGCTGTCGGAGGGTGAATGTTGTCTTCTGAAAACGCCCCCGAGCTAAAAACGGCCGGGTGGAGTGAGGTGGGTGAAGGAAAAGGGACAAGGGGGATGTGACTGCCAGCACAGCCAGGGAAGGCTGGTTCTATCTTCCACACGAGGCTGCGTTTGGAGTTCTGTAATTTGCAACTAAATTGCAGAATCCAGAAATATTTCTGGCAAACGGTATTTCACAACCATTCATCATCGTCGTGCACGATTTCCTTCACATGACAACCTATGTTTTAAAACTTGCAAAGAGAGGGGAAACTGCCATTTGTTTTGGCCAAGCCGAAACAGCACTTGGCCCAGGGACTCGGGGAGCCGCGGCTGCTGCCGCCGATAAGTTCGGCAGCCGGCCCCTGCCAGCCGGGCGCGGGCACCTCCTGTTTCATACACGCCACATAACGGTTTCAAAAAATGAGTGTGTTTCAGTTTCCCCTTATCAGCTCGTTTTTAACGTCTAACACAGCGGTGCCTGCCATCCCTGCCATTGCACCGCTCTTCATTACCACAGGGAAACCTGGAGATTTTAATGACAACTCCCCTGAAGTCGGTGATTTTACCTTTTTCCATGTTGTTTTCACTTCCACTTGTGCAAACATTTTCTCCTCAATAAAGAGCAGGCTGGCTCCTCAAATACTTCAGTTCTCAAAGGTCTGATTATTTCTGTCCAGTGGAGACCCAGATGCAGTAGCTCCAAACTATACCTAGCATGCCGGACAATGCGGAGAGAAGCCGGCAAAGCTGAAGAGGATTTCTGGCAGCTGATCAGCTGAATAAGATAGTTCTTCCCCTAGGTATCAGCCAGAGTATTTTTGGGTCTGTGTGCATGCAGTGCCCTCACAACTCTGTTTGAATCCTCCTGCACATTCATGTACTGCAAACCCAAACTACTTTATCTTTGTTCTCAGGGCATTAAGTGATATACAGGATATAATTAAGATTTCTTCTTCAAATCTTTCTGTTTAGGCTTTTTCATGTCCCGGCCACAATACATCGGACTAATTGTACATGGGGGGGAAGTACAAGGGTGTGAGCAGAGGAAAGGACTTGAAAGGAAGCAGATAAATCCCAGCCTGAGTCCCTCCTAGCCCATATCCGGCAGCAAGCACATTGCCAGCCGCGCAAGGGCTCAGGGCAGAGGGTTGGGGCCAGCCCCATTTCCCGAGTCAGGCCAACACTCACCCCTCGTTGGGGGATTGACCACCTGATCTCTCAGATCTCTCCCTTCCAGCAAGCTCTGTGCCCAGAGCTATGTCCATCTCATGGGTCTGGGAGCACTGGGAGGAACTATCTCTGGGGATAAACCAGGGGGTCACCCCAAGATAAGCCTAAAACTTGGGGAGAGATTTCTGTCTGTCTCCTCCGAAAAGGGCTTGTGCACAATGGCTCTCTGGAGACCCTCCATCTACCCTGCCCCAAGAGATATGACAATGGCTGCTGACTTCTTCCGTAGTTGAACCCAGCATCATCAAGGGATGCTTCTACTGGCAGCCCACCAAAGACTCATCTCCGGCCACAGTAACACAGCCAGGGCAGCACTCAAGGCTTGCACGGCTCAGGAAGCGAAAGAAATCAGAGAGCTGGATGGGCCCAAACCCAGATGGAGAGAGATGGCTGCATGAATGGAGGAAATGATTCAGAATCTGGAAATGCGAACAGCACAAGCCGCGTGCGCTGGGTCTTGAAGTGGCCTCTCTCAAACACAGCGGTTGTGGGGTTTTTTGGGACTCAGACAGGGATTCTTGGAAGCGTGTCTGGAGCAGGCTGAGTGTGTGCACCAGATCTGCGAGGAGAAAACCTCCTGGTCTGGAATGGCAGTTGAGTGTTTTCCCTTTTCACGTTTTGCAGGTTACAAAAGCTGAATTTTAAACGGCCGCGTTTAAATGGCCGCAAGGCAGCAAGGCTGCAAATGGCAGCAAGGAATCCAAATAATGTATATCCACACTGCCAGCAAGCCCTACACCTATGAGATGTACTGTGGATCCTAATAGGATCAAACTGAACTTCCATGGTAAAAACATGTTCAAAGGCTTTACTGGTCCATCAGGGTAACTTCTTTGTGGTAATTCCACTGCTCGTTCCCACTGAACTGCAAACAGGTCAAGGCCAGCAGCCCTGGAAAGGGATCCTTCCCACCATACCCTGTTAACGTCTGCTGTGCTCTGCTCCAGAGTAGCACAGTGCAGCCCCCCTACCCCACACCCTGCAGGGTTCCCTCTGGCAGCCAGTCCCAGACTCCCATGCCAGTGTATTTAAGCTCACCTTATCCTGACAAGGCTGCACTGCTGGTCCCTCTTTTAGCTTTTCCAGCCCATTTCCTAAGCACAAGCTCTGGTTTCTGCCACTCCACAGAAATGGGATTGTACAGTCTAATTGTCCTAGCCTTTAGGTAAAAAACAACCTTCAAGATACCCCACTGACTTCCACAGCAGCTTGCCCAGTTTTCCAGCTTGACTGTTTGAGGCCAGAAGACCCTTCTTTTTGCCTTGACTCCTTTTTGTCCCCATTAGGCAAAATGCTATAGAAGCACCTAAGCCACCTTGGCTGCTTTTGCAAAGGGTTCCCCTGCTCACTCTCACTTCCACTGCCTTCCCACCCCAGTCCCTATCAACTCGTTCCAGCCTTTGTCCTCCCACCATTCCTACAAGCTGCTCATTTTCATAAAGTCACCTCTTGCCCTGCTCGTTCAACCTGCAGAGGTGGAACAAGTTCACCTTTCCCTACTGCCTCCAGAGTGGCCTCTGCCAATTTACATCTCGGCTGGGTAACACAAGATCAAAGACAGCAGCAAGGCCTGGGTCCACGGATGCTTGGATAATCTCAGGTGCTCCTGCAAGAGTTGCGACAGTCACGGCAGAAGGATAAGATCCAGGAAGGTCAGTCCTAGATATCATCATGTTTAATTTCACCTCATTAAATCAAAATGGGATTGAGTTTCAACCCAGACAGTATTTGAGAAACACATTCATGGGAGGTCTGTGGTGGGGTCCAACACTCAGACACTCCTGGGGTGGGGTGAGGCACTCAGGATCGTAAATCAGTTCCACACAAGACAACCAGATGAAATTTCTAAATTCATCCCTGACCTGGCTCTCAATTTGACACCCAGGAAGGGCTAGATCTGCCCGCCTGGGAAGTTAATTTCTTCCAGGCCAACTTCAAACCTGGTCCTGGAGGCAAACACCTCCCTGCCCCTGTATCCTCTGGCCATGGACTGGAAACACCAACTAAATTAGTGGGAAGGGAGTCTGCTTTCCTGTTTGTGCAAGAACTGACTTCTCTGAAGATTTGCCAGTGGTGGGGCTGGGTTTAAGAAGAACAAAATACTGGTGAGATGAAGGGGAGCATCACTGAAGGTCAGTGAGTACTTTGGATTAAAATTTCCCCCCAGATTTATGTGAGATTTGCATTGTCTAGCTTTTTTGCTGGGTAATTTCTTACATTCCTGTGGCACAAGAAGCCAAATTCCTTCTTGCTCTAAATCCATTTATTTCTCGCCTGAAATTAATTTTGCTCTTGAATTTCAAAAAAGCAGTGATGGCAAAACAGCTACTAAGCTCTGAGACACAAAGGAGTTGTGACTGCTGCAACAGCATAACCATAAACACAGTTTATGCTCTCTGAGGGAGGGCTGTGGATGTTTTACCTTTGGCTTCCAGCAAGCTCAGCTTGCTTTGAGCTTGCCTTACAGTTCTTTTCTTTCAGGGGAAAAGCAAAAAAGAATCAAAATCAGACCCACATTTCCAAATGCACCTATTCCGTACCATCTTCTTAGGAAAAACTCCTGGCGGCTCTTTAGACATCTCCCAGCAATACGTGCAGAGCATGAACAGTGCGGTGAAGAAGTGGAGAAAAAAAAAAAGAATCAGCAAACTTAAACCAAGGTTGAGCAACAGATGAGATCCTGTCCCTGAAGAAATGACACGAATCTGATGAGGAGAAGGAACAGACTGTTTGTTGGCTTTTCTGTCTAGGAAACAGCAGGCTGCCAGAAGTCTCCTGTAAATGAAAGTCCTGGAAGAGAGTAGCATGATCTGTTGAAGGGAAGAGCTGGTGCTAACCAACACCATCAACAATTGTTGACAGATGAACCTTCCCTAGACTGCTGGATCTGGAGAATTTCTGAGGAGTGAACAACTTCTGTCCATTACAGAGGCTCTTGCAAAATCCCTACCAAATCCCAGATCAGACTCAGCTATTCCAGAAACAATTGAATAACTTCACAATAACAACCAGCAAATGGCTGGTGGGAGGACGCTGAGAACCCAGATGTGCAGAGGGTAGGTAGAAAGCATACCATTTCAGCCTCTTCTGCAACCACTGCTCTCCTTGATTGACTCCTTTCCCCTTGGCCAATCCCAACACCAATGTCCCACCAGATCTGCTATGGCTTCAAGGCCAGGGTCACCACTACTGTCCTTTCTTTTTCAGCAGCTGCTCTCCTGGGTCTGGGTCAGGGAGCTAAACAGCTCTGCAGTCTTCAGATGGCTTCAGACTTTGGTGAAGAAAGTGGTTTTGCTCCTGTTGAGCTGCAACAGAGAGAATGGAGCTAAAGAACTCTTGCCTGCCAACATTTGAAGCCACAGACACTTTTGGGTTACCAGGTACGTGAGTGGTCCCCTCATCCTGTTCCAGCTGCAGAAATTACTGCCTCCTTTAATGCATCATCTCTCCTTGTTTGTGTCATCACCCCTTCCCCAACATATGAAAAGCTTTTCTATCATTTCCTATTTCTAATAATCTCCTATAGATAATAATTTCCTACAGTTTAACTAAGAACGGGTTAAGAAAAAATGGAATTAATCCATTGGATCAGAGGCAGTGAATCCCAGAAGGTGGCCATGGTGAATAAATGAAATAGGCTGGTCATAGCTTCTTCTGCTGGAGCCAAGCAATGGCATGTGGACAGGTACCAGTTGAGGAATTTGGCTTTGCAGATAAAGAAGCTGCCCAGCAGGATGGCAGTGCCAGTGCCACCTGTGTGTGGGATGACTTTGGGCACAGCAAAAATCCCTGTGACAGGATGAGAACATTCAGGAAATATCCAGGTCTTACTCTGGCCCACATATCCTTGCTTCACAGAGGCAGGTCAAAGCCCCTGGTGTGGGTCATGAGCCTGGCACCTCCATGCACCACACACCTCAGGGACATGCTCCGGAGGCACAGGCTGGATCCCAACAACATCTCCAGTCACACAAGGTGGGAACATGGCCAGGTCTCAGATGCTTCATGTGCACTGTGAGGCACAGGATCAAAAAACAAGTGTATTCACCTACCTGCCAATGACAGGGGTCCCCTTTTTTTCTCTTTTTTTTCACTCTAGCCCAGAACTGCTGCACCAGTACATCCAGCAGCTGCTTGCTATGGCCACTCCATGGTAAGAGGACACATCCTGAGCAGCTGGAAGGACCACAATGCATCATCATACCTGCACTTCTTTCCCCTCCTTCTTCCCCAGTTCATGGCCACTCAAATAAAATTTTAATGACTTACTTTCTAAGGCAAGAGATTCACACCTCATGCGGGAGGCATGGAACATGCAAATGCACAGACGTTTTCCAAAATGAGCATGGATTTTGCTGGGAGGTTGCCCTCCTGACGAGCCCTCTGTTTTAAAATCTCTCTTACAAGAAAGTTGTCATTCACTTATGTGACATTTTTATAAGTAAACTACTGCTGCTCAGAAATCAGTTCAGTTTTGCAGTCTATCTGTAAAAGCCTGAAAAATGCCAAGTTCATGATTCCAAGAGACCATCATGTCCCAGGGCTCCCACCACCTGATCCAGTAGCAGATCTGGGCTCATTTTCCAGCACGTTGTATTTAGAGCTGCAGATCGCTTAGCCTTGAAGCAGCAAGTTTAATATCCCTCTCAGAATGTCATTAGCATTAACTATTTTTACTGCATATTCTTGTTATTCATGTAAGCGGATCCCCCTTCGGGCCTCGCTCCAGGCAGCCCTTACACATTGGCTCAAGTGAACTCCATGCACTCCAGACCGCAGCAAAGGGCTGCTCCCAGATCTCCTGCACACGTTGATGCTCACTTAGCATGGACCCCACCACAGGGCGAGCAGACACCCCTGAACATGTCCTCATGGTCACCGGGCACAGCCTCAGCGGGTAACTGCACCAAGTTCCTGAGGCTCCTGAGCTGGAGGAGAATGAAGCAGATACCAGCACCAGCAGACAGGAACCGAGCATCACAGTGGTGACACACACCCGCCGTGGCCAGCAGCTCAGCTCTGAGTGAGACCCAGGGCAGATTCCCCTGCCCCAACACGCTGTGGGTGCAGGAGAGCCCCTTCCAGCTCTGCTCCACCCACACACGTCACTCTGGGAGAGAGAAACCTTCTCAGATATTTTGTTTGTTTGTTTTAAGGCAGCCTGCCAGCCTTTTTGTATCACTTCAGAAGTGCAAAACAGCCTGATCTCAATCTCGGGTTCACACCTAGTTTTTGAACGATATTTTGGGACTGAGCCAGATTCTTAATTTGGAAGGATGTTACCTGATGGCTCTGGACTTGGGATCAGCGCTAACACATCGTTTCCTCTCATCGGGCTTTCCCATTCGTTTTGCATTAGAAGCAATCCTAAGACTTATACTGCTGGTAGGAGAAAAGTCTTCTCCCAGGAAAAGCCTCTCACACTGATAAGGGCATTTTTCCTCATCTGCTGTGAATGTCATTGCTGCAACGTTCCCTTTTAGCACTCTGGGCTGTAGCTCTATATTAGGCCAACAAAAATAAGAAGCCCTAAAATGAAAACCTCCAGATGATCTTGGCAGAAACAACGCGTCCATCACAAATGGAAATCACATTCGATACTCCACAATGGCAGGAAACTCACCTGGTTTTATTTAGTCTCCATATAGCTATGTGCTATTGGCACTCCTCCAGTGGATCTCTTTCAAGAGGGACTTTTTTTTTTAAAAACTCTCTGTTAGTGGCTGTCCTTCCTTATCTAAAGCAACCCGCATGTTTGATTTTCACTGAGGCCCTTTGCTGATTTTATTTTTGTTTGGTTGTCTGCTGTAAAAAGTATGAGGGAACTTAGCAGTTCATGCATCTACAGCTCTGTTCCCATAACAAGGTGCTTAAAATAAAGAAATTGGCTTAGGGTAGTTGCTTGATATGAGAAAGATTACACAGGCAATGAACATCTGTATCACAGCTACGGTTGATGGCTCTGAGTGCTGTATCATGTGCCAAAAGTTCTCTGCCAAAAAAAATACTTTAATAAAAAAAATTTCCAACCCACCATATGCTTATGTAAGACTTATCCAGTATGCAAAGAAGCTCATCTGAAAAAAAAAAAAGAAGAAAGAAAGAAAAGGCAAAAAGACTAGAGTGTTGAAATAACACAGGAAATTATGCAACTGATACCTGAACCTGAGCACTGCAGATCCTATCCGGAAACCTCACTATCTCACAAAGCTTTGTTAAAATAAAACAAGTTATCCTTCTTTTCGAAACTGAACTTGTTCGTACAGAGTCAGATGGAGGTTTTGCACCAACACGGTCACTGCAGGCCAGAGCAGCTGTAACATGGGCCAAGTTTTGTGTCATCCCCAGCATCTGGGCAGGGTAAATCCCCCCCTCGCCCTCCCCCTGGCTGCACCCTGCACGTCACGGAAACCTGCAGGGCTCAGCACACGTCTGAGGGGCGCATGGACAGTGGCTGCTCCTTTCCGTGGGGCTGAATTGGTCCCACAGCTTTTAGCATGCAAGCTGCATGGATAAAAGGGAATGGAGAAACAAGTTTGGAATAAAATCAGCTGTGAATTTTTTGCCAGCAATTTAAGCTGACCCAAAGAAAACTTGTTTCTCAGATAAGTTAAAGAACATTTCGCACCTTATTATTTCCATGTTTGCATTTGACATACATGAAGGTTGCATCCCTTCCCCTCTTCTCCAGGAACCTCTGCTTTAGGGGCTTTGCAATCCTCACTCATCCTCTGCACAGGAGTTAACCTGGGTCTCCCAGAAATTCACTTGGGAACCTGAGGCAAAGCCACAGAGCCCATAACCCCCATCAGTTAACAGGTGAGAGTTACGTGAGCTGCAAGTTCACTCCTCAGCACATGACGGGGGAGCGTGGTCAGGACTTGCCCAGGCAGAGCACCAGGAGCTCAACATCACAGCTTCAGACTTGTAATGGGAGATCCCCTTCCCACCTAGCAAAAAAGTAAAAGTTCTCAGGCTCAGATAAGCTTACCAGTCCTTTTCCTTGTGCTCGAGGAGAGCCGCTGACCAGGGAAGCTCTGGCTCCTTTTTGTTTTGGTAACAAGCTCATCCATCCCATGACTAACCGCCCCTGCTAATGGTGTAAGTCTGCACTAAGGATCCAAACACTGACCAGCAGCTGCAGCAGCAGAAGGACCAGATGTTAATCTTGCCAACCAGTTTCATAGCAAGAAGGGAAGGCAGAGGCAGGACAGAATCCGGATGGTCTTCTTGCCCTGAGCAAACCACACAGGTCTCTGAAAGAAGACATCTGACTGCGAAACACTTTGATGGGAGAGTCCTCTAGTAGCACAGTGTGAAGAAGCCTTATGGGCTTGACCTGAAAAGGTTTGATTTAAAGTTCAGTGAAGCTGACAAAAGTTTCCACACTGGCTTCAACAAGTCAGAAGCTCATTGCTTTCCTTGTTTATCCTTTAGTAAGCAATACTTTTAGGCGTACACGTGCGACTGCCCCCTCCCTGGTGTCTCCACACACATGCTACCTACCTACCTGTTAGGTTATCCTCTCTCACTGGTACAAAACCACAATCCACTTTCCTCCTTGCTGCCTCCCCATCAGCCTTGGTGGCAAGCAAATTTGCAGAGCCTGGAGGGAAACTAGCCTCCTCCTGGGCTACAGAGCCCCAGAACTGCCTAAAAAGCAAATTAATAGCTTCATGTTGGAGAGAGAAACACATCCCCGCTGCTGCCTTCCCAGGCCCAAACCCATAGCACCTCATAGACAGCCCCACCGCAGGATCTGGCCATGCCCTCTGGCCCAGTGGGACCTAAACCCTCTGATCATGAAGGAGTCCTTTGTACCTCTGAAATGCTGTCAGCTTGTGAAATAAAGCTCCATCAGTCCCAAACTCCTTGATGCCCAAGAAAATGAGTGAGCAGAAGGGCTGGGAGAGTTCCCGAGCACGTCTCCGTAGGCAGGAGGAGGACCATCTAATCAGATGAGGGTAGAGAACAAATAAAAAACAGCTGCTTTTCACCAGCTCTTCTCCCAGCTGGAAAAAAAAATGCGTACACATACAAGAACAAGGGAAGAGGCACTGATGAACTGTTATCTGAATTTATTGCCAGCATCTGACCCCCAGTGGGGTCTATTTTTTTCCCCCTTCCTTTAATTTATGACCCAGTTTCTCATTGTATCATGACATCACCCAGGGAGATACATTTCATAAACACACACACATCGTGCTGGAAACAGGATAAACCCCTAGGTCATCCTGGGCTCCATGCAGCAGCACCCGAGCAGTGGTCCCCAGGAACCCTCTCTTCCAAGAAATCACTCGGTGTGCCCATGACAGAGGCACCCACCTCTCAAGGTTTCACTGGGCTGAAAGCAGCTTGGAGGGGGTTTTTGCTTTTAGACTGGTGCAGTGTAATGTTGCACTCTTGTGTCCTCTTACCCCACCCTAACTCCACTTCCCCTCTGAGGGAGCCAGACAGCTCCGCACTCAAAGATGATTTATGCTGTTTTAGTTTGGCAGTAAAATGTATCAAATCCTTCAGAGACTGGGTGGAACCAGAACTGCGTTCTCCATCGCTCAATCCAAGTTCAGACTGGAGAAGCCAGTGGTCAGCATGTGCGTGACCGATGTGTTCCCCAGTCCAGCAGTACCCATGTGGTTGACCCAGGAAGGAACTCTTGGCTTTCCCACACCTAACATAGGCAAATGGATGGCAGATCTCTTGTTCCAAAATGCTCTGATATTTGTTTGCTTGCCTGCAGCTTCCCTTGGTGAGAAACTGGGAACTACCCATCTTCCCAGTGGAAAGCTCTACTGAAAGGTCAGGGCCAGATGAGCACAGGGTTTGAACTTCCCCCTGCTTTCAGAGGTGACAATCCAAGCTGAAGCTCAAGGAGGGCATGGTTAAATACGTAACGCTCTCAGCGTAAGGGCAGTTTGCCTCCAAACTGTTTCTCAAATGAGTTCAGCCAAAGTGGAGTGAGAATGGATGGTAATCAGTCCCGAGACCAGCAACAATGGTGCAGACAGGTATTTTGTGAATTCAGTATGAATAATTCCGGCTGCACCCTCAACAGCTTTGCCAGCTGCCTTAGCTTAGGCAGGGAGAGAAATACAGAAAACTAGTCTTACTATTTTGGAGAAAGCATTTGACCAAGAAACAAACTTATTTTCTGTTTTTACAAAGAAATATTCCGTACAGCTGGTGGAAAGACAGGAACAAGCTTGTCAGGCCCAAATATGCATGGGCCATTAGGAAACCCAGACAAGCGAACCAACGTAGCAATTATGCTCAACACTTACATTGCCTTCTTCACCTTCACAA
The DNA here is from genome assembly GCA_013399095.1 of Psophia crepitans. Lineage (NCBI taxonomy): Eukaryota > Metazoa > Chordata > Aves > Gruiformes > Psophiidae > Psophia > Psophia crepitans. The sequence goes on along the minus strand of VWZZ01007704.1, from coordinate 72,909 downwards.
GTCATCCTCACACCACAGTATAAAGAAAGAAACTGAGGCTAAAGAGCTGGCCCATAGTAGCAGAAGATGCAGAGAAGGCAGGAGATTACAGCCCAGGTCTCCTGGGTGCTCTACCTTCTCCCAACTCCTGGGAACTACAAGCTGAGGCCCACAACACAGCTACAACCTCATTTCAGAACAACATGAGTAATTTTAGAGCTCAAAAAGCGCTTCTGTGTCATCAAACTTTAAAATAAAACCAACATTAAATGATGAAAGTGAATCTGACTCTAAATCATCCTTTCATAAGGTTTGTGAACAGTCCCAAATCTCAAGTATTAGGTCTGGTGGTGGTGTTATCTGCTCTGAAAATACAATGCAGCTGTGGCATACCTCCTTCTTCACCTGAAAGTCCCTGATGAAAACAGCTAAAGGAGAGCTGACCAGACCACTGGGATTTAGACTATTTACTGAGATATCTTCCATGAGGTTTTTAGCTTTCACTCTATTTTCTCATGCTCAGGACAGAAGTCATCTTTAACAGACATCGTACATGACCTCATCATCAAAATATACTGCCATCACAACTGGAACTTCCTCCATTTGTTAGCATTGGGTTTAAGTTCAAGTTGAACCCCCGACCTCCTGGCTCCGCAGTAAGATGCCTAGCAAGCCATTGCCATTAAGGATGCTATGTAATGAGCCAAATCATCCTTCCTGCAGCTCCAACGCAGCCAGCGGAGCTGGGCTAGAGGTTATTCTGCTTCAATGATTTTAGCAGTCTGTTGGAAACGCTTGTTATATGTAATCCTTATATAAACAGTTGTGAGGTGGGTGGAGGCATATCATGATTAGAGTGTGACCCCCCCTCAAGGATCACAGTGCAGAAGGTAGAATGTTTATGGATCTGCACACAAGCTGCAGAATATTCCACCCAACAAGTGACACACAAGCCACGTCCCATCAGACAGCAGGCATAGAAAACCAGTTAGGGAGAGAAGATTTCTAAGACTCTTCTTGCCATAGACTGAGAGCAAGCAGGCTCGGCCTCTTCCACCCAATCCTTTTCTTAAATAGGATCACCTCATGCCTTCCTCCCAACATCACTATCTAACCACACAAGTGGCCCCATCTCACAGTATGCTGAAGATAAAGTTGCTCCTCGCACCCACCCTTTACAGCACCCAGACTGAAAAACCCAGACAGAGATCAGGTTAGTGTGAGGAGACCAGGGAACTGACTGATTTGCCCCCACAGATACCCAACTATGCTTGCACTGGTCCTCATTTCCTCCAGCACGCATGTGCCTGAGCAGGGCTTGTCCTGGGGCTGGGCACCAGCAGGGCCACGGGGCTGCTCAGGAATACCAGTCTTGATATCTAGTTGCTTCATTCTTCTCTGCACACACAATTTAAAATCCACCTACCCAACCGCTCGGCTCCAGACTGACATTCTCAGAAACTCCCAGGCTTCCATAGCCAACTTAACCCAGGAGCTGTGGGATAGTCTCCCGGCAGAGAGGGAGCAGCCTCTTCGAGCCTGTTTGCTGGTTAGGATAATTCTTCCTTTGACTGATGATCAAGAAGCTATTATGTACTGAGAGGGGAGTGATTTGTTCTGTAAAGCTCGTGGCACTGCTTCAGTGCTTGGCAATTCTGTCTTGTTATCGCTGGTGGCGAATTTTACAGGCCACTGACAGACCTTCAAACGCAGCCATCGCTGTGTGGAAAATCCAATTTGCTTTGGAAGTCTCCTGACACAAGGCCTTGTCTTCATGGTCCTTTGGCAAACCATTTTCAGCACATGCACTAGTTCATGACCCTGTGATTTAACGGACATCATTAAATTTTAGCAGAAGAATCCATCACTTTGAAGAAACCTCTAACAAGTGTGTGACCTAAAAGTGAGACCTAATACATTGGCATCTCTGCACAAAGGGCTCCTTTTCTCTTAACATTTGGCTCATCTCCATGCCACTCCCAGGTCAAGTTCAGTAGTTAGCCCTCGTCGTCAATGCACCATTGAGCTGCTCCAGGAAAAGCAAATAGCATCAATGCAAAAAATGTAAATGTGCATTTCTTCGCAGCATCCCCTGCCGCCAAACAGATAATAAGTTTATGTAGGCACAGAAAAAAAAATTCCTATTTGAATAATTATTGTTTGCTTATAAATTAACCCACAGAACTGCGCCACATGCCATAAAACAATCTTACATTACATGGGCTGAAATGGTAGGACTGGTATAATAAACTCTATGTTGAGTCACCAGATTCCTCACATTCTTTGACTTCCTATTCTGTCTCAAATGTCAGATATCTTGCTGGGGTAACACAAGCGGTAGCGAGGGCTGGGGGTTTGCGTGGGTTTTAATTGTAAAAGCAACATTCTCACAGAGAACGACAAGGTTCACAACCTCGCTCGGCAGCTTGGGCAGACTTGGGGGAACTTCAAAGGCTTCTTGTCTCCCCACTGGGTGTTTCAGGGTTTAAGGCCCCACAGATCTGGCTGAGGGTCTCGAAGCTGTGCAGCACCCATAACCTCAGGTCACCAAGCCTCCACAGGTTACTGCCTTTTCATGAAAAATATGTATGAGAGTGGGTCTGAGCATGGTGGCCAGCTTGGGGAGGCTCCTGCATTTGGGCTGCAAACCACAAAATCATTGCAATACCCTGACAGCTACTGTCCATTGCCATTGTACCAGTCCAAAGCAAAGGCAGAGCAAGCCTTTACCACTTGGAGATTGTTCGGTGACATCTAGGCTTTATTCGTAACTGCACTATTTTAAGATCTTGTGGATTCTCCTCCTTTGTGTTCCGGTGTAGCGGAATCCAGACCTGATCTTGGTAATGTAGAGATCATTTACACTTTGTAGCTTGCTTTTGGTTGCTGCTCCTCCATCTTCAGCTGAGCAGCTGGGAAAATTATGCACCTTCTCTGGGGAGCCAAGAAAAACCTGTAGGCAATTTTCACGTAACTTTTCTCCCAAAAGCACAAGTGATGTTTAGACCTTGTGCATGTCCTTAAGCATGGAAGCGCAGTGGAGGCAGCCCACAGGAGCTCATGAAAAGCCTGGGAGCCCAGAAATATCCCACAAAGTTCCAAGAGATGTGTGTGTATGCCTGGATTAAAAGAGAAATTACCCAGATCCAGCACAGAGAGCTGGATTTACCTTCCCTCATTCCGGAGCACAGGTTTGGCCTGTGTCTATGCTGACCTAGGGGTAAAGCGGAGCTCAAGGCCGTGGCAGCAGACGTGCAGATCTGACGCTTGCAAGCGAAGCAAAAGCACAGGCAGTCCTGGGCCAGCGGCCACAGCCCTCCTCTGTCCAGCTCCGGAGGAAGCCCGGCAGCCCGCGGGAGGATGGTGTGCACCTGCAAGCCTTTTCATCTCAACGACATGGCCCCGTGCCTGCAGTTTTCCAACGCTGACAGAAAGAGGTTGAGGGTGAAAAGTGAGCTGCGTGGTTACAACTGGATCCGTTTCATTCCTCCCGGGACCTCTCCGGCGTGAGCCCGCTGCGCTCGGCCAAGCGGCCTGTGCTTTAGCCGATCTGGCAGGAGCCGGGCTGAGGAGGGAAGGGACCTGGCACCCTGCAGCCACAGAAGATTTAAAAAAATGTTGTAGAAGTTTGGCCACCAATACTTACTTTTTCTCTACCTCCTCTTTCATGTGAGCAGGGAGCGGAGAGAGGGCTGCACTGCCTGGAGCCCCCACTGTGGTCCACCCCTCATGCCACAATGGCAGGAGCATCCAGAGCCGAGCAAGCCCTGTGCCCCAGGCTGATTTAAACAAGCCTAGACTAACCACAAATGAAGCACATGGATTTAACATATAAGGTCTCTTCCCAACTATGACCAATAGAAAACATCTGTAGAGGGAAGGAACTGCTCATTTACTATCTGAAACGTCAGTGAAACCCCAGAGAAAAGGAACCAAATGCAGCAATTACCCAGGCCTGCTATAGCCCCCTGCAATAATCAAATATAGCTAATTTGCACTGACTCCTATTTGTGCTGACTCCAGGCACGAAACAGAAAGATCACAAAGGAAAGCCACCCCCAAACCCTGCTCTTTTTTTTTAATTTGGAGTTGAGGCTAGCTAAACCCCTTGGAGGAAAACATCCAGCCAGAAGGGCAGGAGCTTAAAAAACTTAATCCTTTCAGGCAAATGCAAAATGCTTGTGTTTCAGCTGGAAAATGGATCAGAGATTCTCAGCAATGCCTGATTTAATAACCGTGAGAGCTGGGCACAGTGGATGCAGCTCTCTCCCCTCCCTTTACCTGCTGATCCATCTCCTGGCTTTGGAGGCGATTCAGGGCTGGTTAGGGCAGTGTTAACTCGAACCTAAACAGCCTGCTCCCATCACCGCCATGGAGCCACGGGGGTCAACTGGAAACCAGAGAAAATCTGTTTAGTCATTTCTGAAGGCAAAGCAAACCGTGATGATATCACTTACTCACGCAGACGCTCGGTTGGCAGTTCGCTGCCAAAGCACCTGGTCCTGCTGCTTCAATAAAGCAATCAGAGGCGCTTTGGTGAGCTGTAAGGAGCCCCTTACACTTTATAACCAAAACCACAGGCTTCTTTTTAGAAAACCCAGCAAAACTGATGCGTGGGGCTGTGGGTACAAAGAGGAATCTGCAAGGCTAGGCTCAACCCCAGTGTGGTGGAGCTCAGCCCTCCTCCATCCCCAGAGGGCATTTGAGGGAGCTACTTGCACCCATCCTGAGCAGAAACTCCCCAACTACATCAGAGACTTTGTGGCAGAGGAACAGCTTCCTCCTCCAGCTGCCTCTTGTCAGGGCTACTCCAGCTCCCAGGCCAGCACCAGGCAGCCCATCTGAGCGATAACAACCTGGGCATCCAGCGGCACAGTCCCCAGGCGAGGCTGTGAGCTCCTGCAGATCGTTGGATGGCCACCAGCAGGCCAAGGAGGTCAGGAAACCTCCCACTCCAAAATGGCTGCATCCCACTGCCCCCAGGGACCCGCTGTCCCTGACTGGAGCGGCATCCCAACCCTGTGGTCCCAAGGAGACCTGGCCTTCCAGCAAAAGAGCTTGTCTACCCCATCACAGGCAAAGGCGGCTGGAAAAGGGTGGAAGAGCATGGCAGCAACAAGGGAGGCATGGCCAGAGCCAGCGTTCATCTGCCTGGGGCTCCGCTCTTTAAACCAAGTAGCTCACAGCTTTTGCAACTTCTGAGCAGCAAGGGGAAAGCAACCGGCGTAGAAGAGCCACCCACCTGCCCTGCCTGCCTCTTCCCCAAGGGTTTTACCAACTGAGGGTGCAACAAATAAAAACTGCTCTAAAGGGAAGCAGTCCTCTGCTCAAGCCAAGGGGTGGGAGCCAAATGCCACCAGCACTAGCAAGTGCAACGTGCAATCACAGTCAGCTCTTGTGCTTCAGCCGCGGGTACGCACCGGGCCGAGGACCCCACGGCACCCGGCGCAGCATGCAGACAGCCAGCAGCACCACTCTTCATAGCTTTTGCACTAAATAAACCAGATAAATAGAGGGGAAGGGAGGCTCAGAGAGAGGAAGCAACTTGTCCCCGAGTCACCGACAGTTAGAAACAGATTGCAGGTCTCCTCCTCCAGACCTGCTCCGCTTCTCTGCCTGGGAATGTTGTTCTGTGGCTGTATCACCTTCTCCCAAACTCTCCCCCCAGCCCTGCTTCACTCCCCTCCTCCTCCCCAGTACTGAAGTATTTAAGCAGCAAGCCCAGGGTTGGTGGTCCAGTAAGAAACGCAGTCAGGGAGGCAACCCCTCTCCTGGGACCAGACTAGGTGGCCTTTTTTTTCGGTTCATGAGGAATTCAAGGGGAGAAAAAAAGAAAATAAAAAGAAAAAAAAAGTCCATGTCCAAAGCTCTTTTTTTTTTCCCAGTAACTGCAATTGTTTCTGTTTCCTAATAAATCATGTAGGCCAGTGACTACCAATCTGCACAGCATTATTATTGTCTCAATACATTTGTTGAAAGAAAAATAACACTGTGGCTTTGCTGGAGCAGACAGGATCTGCTTTTCCAAAAGGTTTGTTGATATTAGCCCACAATCTTGTCGGGCTCCATGTATACTCTGGACTCAAAGAGCTTTGCTGCATTCCCATCTCTAAGATACAGAGAGTCACCAAACCCAAATATTACTCTGAGCAGCTGAGACCTCAAAAGGTCTTTCTTTACTTTCCTCCACACTCTGTTTCCCATTAACTCTTCCGTGACATTTGCATGTGTTGCACTCACAGAGCTGAGCCCTGAACTCAGCTCCAGGCTGAACTATCTCACATCCATCTAAACAGCAGCAACGGTTTGCAAGGCGCATGATTTACGCGGACGTGAGCAGGGCAAGCCTCTCCAGCTCAGGGGTCATCCAGAGGCAGCCCAGGCTCTATTTTTTGGAAGAACATCAGACTTTGGTACATGCTGGCCCATATATCGATGTGTTTCTGCCATCGTACTCTCCCAGACAGCAACTCTCCATTTTCCCCAGCCCTGACAATGTTAAGGAGCTGTGGGTTCTGCTCCCAGCCCCGGTCCTTTGCAGCTCCCCATAGCTACCAGCAGCATCAGCATCCTTGGAACAATATGGACAGGCCATATGTTTAAATCCTTGGGGTTTAAGCAAACCCACATCATACGTCAGACCAGAGCAGGGGCCACCAGTACCCCTACACTGATCTTCGGTGTACCCAAGAGCTGGTTGGGCTGGGTGTGGAGAGCAATGCTCTCAGGTCAATGCTGTGTCCATGCTCCACTTGTGTCATTGTTTACCTCTGAATGAGTATCGGAAAGCCTGGATTCTTTCTGACTTTTTTTTCTTTCCATAGCACATGGGAACCAGGAGAGTTCTCCAGCATGTCCAGGAGGCTCCAGCCAGGGTGTATCAAGGGCAGCCACAGCTCACACAGGGACAAGGGTGTACTCACCCTGTGACGAACAGTGTTTGTAGTGCAAAGGCTGCGGGATGCCACAGCACAGACCCTCTGGGCTGACCTCATGGTGCTTTTGAATCAGGTTACCTGACCCACTGGGGTCCCATAAGCAAAAGTGAAATGCCCAAATTTATATATATAACCAGTAAACAATGTCACAGCAGATAAAATTTGTCCCCTGATACTTCCAAATGTCACAAATTCTGATACCTATGGCTTTGAGGGAAATGACAGTTTAATTTTGGATGCAAAGCTAAGCCTACATTGGTTGTGGAAGTTCAACAACAAGCATAGAAGGGTTTTTCCACCCAGCTTCACTTCTGCTGCCTTCGCAGCAGTTCCCCAAAACCAAGCTGCTTACACAGGGCTTGCTTAACTTCATCGCCCATTCCCTGCTTGCAGAGAGCCCTGTGTCACAAAGGGGGAAGCACAGAGCATGTGGTATCACAAGGAAGATAAGGCAGCAAGCCAAAACAACCCTGTAAAGGTGGGCAGACATGGCTGGCCTGACTTATGGGCTGAACCCATCCTTCCTGAAGGTCTTCAGAAACAGTGGAAAAAAACTAAAGGTCAGATTTAGCTTCAGGTTTAGCTACTTTTAAACGTCTCTTAAGCACAATTAATGCCCATACTAGATCCTCTCACTTCCAGGAGCCACTCCCACAGTGTTTACACCCATGGCATAAGGAGGCATTTGCATCCATGAGTCAGCAGAAGGCATTTGGTCTCCTCTCGGTGCAAAGGGGTACTTGAACTTGACAAGCCCAGCCAGGGACACATCCCCACTGACCCTGGCACTCGCTGGCTGAGGTTAGTCAGTGCTTGAGCCAGCTCAGGTCTTCCTTGTCCAAAATCCAGCACTCACACCCAGCTCCCAAGTATCCACCAGCACCCAGGGCTGGGATGTCCCTGTGCCCACCACGCACTGACAAAAATTCAGTACTGCATTACTAGCAAAAGAGTCAGCCACAGATTAAAACCTCCCCTGGAGGATTAAAGAAACTTGTTTCAGGGCAGCAGCATTTGGGGTGGATTTCGAAAGCATTTTTTCCGCCCTCGGAAAGACAAAGTCTTTTTGCGTTTGAGGCACAGTAATAGGCAAATAGGATTTCTCTGGAATAAGTGGGCTAGGAACAAGCTGAGGAAGAGAGGTAACACTGCATAATCAGAAGGAAAAAGCCCACGGGCAAGGGAAGCTTGGCTTGGCTGCCCCAGCCACCGGGCAGCTGCAGTAGCAGCTCATCTGCAGCAGCCCAAGCCCTGTGTAGCAATCTCGTGCCCATGCTGAAAGCTGTCCCTGGGACATGTTCGTGCCTGAATTTCATCCTCCCATCAGCCGACGACGCACAGGCAAACCATATTACCGGCGCACTGTCATCTCCATCCAACGAGCAGCTCCCGTGCAAAGTGTTGACACGTCTCCAAGAAACTCCACAATCCAGATCATAATGAAAGATGTTTGTTTGCGTCTCATTTGAGTCCCCGTTTGTCCTCTCTAAAAACCACAGTGTAATTCAGCTCCAGGGCTGGCTCCGGCATGGCGACAGCACAAGAGCAGCGTGGGAGGTGCCCAAGACCCCCACACACTGTTCCCCTTAAAAACACAGCTCTGAGCTGAGGTAACTGAACTGATTTTTTTTTTATTTTATTTTTCCCTCTCTAGGCAAATAAAGCCTCTGAGCAAACCAGTCTGACTTCAACTGGATTTGGCACTTCCCAAATGAACTGGAGAAACCGGTTGGTGATGGAGCAATCCCTCCACAACCACCATGGGGCTGGATGGGCACCTGTCCCAGCTCTCCACGTCCAGAGAGGTGGCAGTAGCATCCACACTACCTCATCCACCCCTTCCCTCTCTCTCTCTCTCCTTTTAATAAGGAGTTTCAGCAGGTTTCCATGTCGGGCAATAACACCCTCACCACTGTATGTGGCAGCAGTGCTCTCCTTCAAGCCTGGCCCAAAGCCCTTCTCCCTTACCTCATTGCAACAGGGATAAACAAGTTTATCACTGGAACAGTCAGGACCAAGCAGGATTCAGCTTCATGGCTCCAGGCTCCCACCTAGAGAAGAGCCCACAGGGATGATGGAAGCATCAGGAAGGACCCATCAACCTTTCAGGGCAACCTGGAGCTGGCAGCAAAGCTACTGCGGTCAGCATCCATTTGGCTGGAGCGGGATCCCACATCATCCCAGACTCCAGGCTAAGATACTGCCTCCTTCCTGAAGCAGGTCTCTCCGGGAGCCATGCAAGAGGCAGCAGCACGAAGAAGGATCCCCAGTTTTGCACCCAACTCACTAATGCTGCAGGGCAGGAGAACCAGCTCCACGCTCCCTGGAGCATGTGGCACACATCACTGCCTGTGAGCAACGTGCAGCTGTGGGACCCGGAGGTGCGACCTGCTGCAATGGAGACGCAGCAGGGAGCCTCACCCAGCACCCCACACACTACTATTACTGGGAGATCCCTCTAGTAGATTAGACGCATAAGTAAATCCTCATGACACGCACAAGATGTTCCACACATCCCAGCTCAGCACTTAGTTTTAAGCAGCCACCAGCTACAGAGCCAAAGCTCAGGCATCCCAGCGGCTGGAAGCCCAGCATGGCCCCACAGCAGACAAGACTTCTGCAGTGGGTTTTTCAATTCAGATCCTCATGACCGCCTCACCCAGCCTCCTCCATAGCAGTTTTGTTCTGACATATACATGAGTAATACCATGAAAACACAACACTCCAGTGAGGCTCTGCCAGCCAGAGGAAGCACCTCCACACCCCAATTTACTGTGGGGGCACAGAGCAGCAAAAGCAGCATGGCTGCAACTTGCCCCAGGAATCAGTCCAGGCTGGGCAGCACATGCTCCCCAGCACGAGCACAAAATGTACACTCAGAAGCAACCTTAAAGCTTTTCCCAAACTTGGCTGTTGCCCCAAAACATCCAAGATACGACTCTCTCAAAGCCAACTAACCACTCACTCCTGCAGCAGTACTATGGCCTCTGAGCCCCAGGAGATGCTCCTGGTTTTCAGAGGAGTCAGTAAAATGCAAAGCAACTGAGTCAGCACCCGGCCCTGGGGAGAAAGCCCTGAGTCAGCTCTGCTGCAAGCACAAGCCAACACTCCCCTCCCTCCCAGCACTCCTGTCCTGGCAGCCTCATCCTTGCCCTGGCAGCCTGCACACACACAGGGGAGGCTTTGCAGCCTGGAGACCTCAAACACAGGAGCAGCCCATCACTGCCCACAGCTCAGGGCCAGTTAATTCCATGCAGGGACCAAGGGGTCACCCACAGACCTCTAGAAAGGCTGACAGCTGCATGCACTACCAGCACCACAGAGCAAGGCTGTGAAGGAGAGCTGTGAAGTGGGTTATATAGCGCCCGTTTCCTACAGCAGCCTCAGCTCAACGTGCTTCAGCTGGGGACAGGAAGCAAATGCCCTGAGGAGGCCCCAGCTAACCCTCTGCAGTCCCCCTTCTGCAGCAGTCGCTGGTGGTGCCCTCGTTACTGGGCTCCATGGCCATGAACAGGCAGACTCAACCCTCCCAGGAACTGCCTGACTGTCTCTTCAAAACCTCTCCTGCGAGCTGAACCCCTTTGAGGCTCTGCGAATCCCCATCCATGCAAAGGGTGCTTGCCACAGCTTCCTCCAGATTATTGTGTTTGGAACTCTTGCATCTCCTCCCCTGCAGGAAACAAGGAAAGGAATAAAATATGAGGTATATTTATTTAAACTCAGTGAGATGACTATTGAAAATTGCCTGTTCTTTTGCCTTCCTCACTGCTCCCCCTTAGATGTAGCTGGACATCTCCATGGATGCTCCTATCCCACAGGGCCGAATGTCTTCCCTTAGAAACTGCTGCTCGGCCTCAGCCCAGCTCCACAACGAGCAGCCTGCATCATGACACGAGTGAGCAGCCAGGTACTGGCTGCAGCAACGAGCACATACACTGGTGCCACTGCATGCCACTTGTTGGCGTGCTCCCAGCCTGCCGTGGCCATCCCTACCACCCATGCTCAGCTCTGGCTTGCAGCCCAGGGGCGGACACACAGGAGCAGTTATATGTAGCCCTGTTCCATACTTTGTACCTTAGGCAGAGATTTCCAAATGCTGCTTGGGGCAAGATTGAGGCGTTTGGGTGATGTTGAGATAGGTGGACATGACACCACAAAAAGAACTTGGTGGGGTTGTTTTGTTTTCACTGCCACTAAGCACCTTGCTGTTGGTAGGGAGGAAGAGAAGGAGGAGGAGGAGAGGGAGAGCACTCAGTTACTTGTAGGGTCTGTCCCTCAATGACTCTCAGTGAAGCTCTGAGATAAAGACTGATGGTGAAGGTGAATGGATTGTCTGCAGAACGTGCCACCTTTGTTCCAGCACCCAGACCATTGCAGCACGTTCCTGCCCACCCACCGTCAGCCAGAGTAAGGCATCACTGGAAGGAGGATCAAAGTCAGCCAAAGAAAGAGAGGGCTGGCCCCTGTAGCAGAAAGGGGAATCACTTCTGTCAAGCTGGAAAGGAGAAACTTGATTTCTCCTCCCTCACACCAGCAGCTCCACTCCTCCAGGCCTGAATCTTGCTGCTCTCAAGACATTTCTGCACATTGTTTTGGCTCTGTATTGCTTCACATCCCTCTCAGAGACTTACGCATGTCTTCCTCTTGATATTTTCTGTTTTACTTGACAACCAATTTGGTTTTCAATTTGGTATCTCCTGGAACAGCTGGTCCTGATATTACTAACCTTATTTACCATTCAACCAGCATCTCTGACAAACATTACTAAGAGACTTTTCCAGTTCCAAAAATAAGTATCATCTAATTAAGTTCATCATGAGCAGGAAAGCTCCTATCTCCCTTGGAGGTGTTGCACCACATCAGCTGGTCAGGCTTGACGCTCATACAAGTCCCGTCACACTTCAAAGGCAAGGTGTGCAGGAAACACCTGCTGCATTGCACCACCGCATGTCCTTGGGTGCACAGCCTCCTCCCCACATGGTGAACACTCCTGGATGCTCAGAGGAGCTTGATGCAAGAGCCAGATCACCTCTCCTGCCTTCTGTCAGGGTGACTCACTTCAAATCACATCTTTCCCTCTCTCATTTCAAGCAGCACAGGACCAAGCAAGTCTCTCCCTGTACCAAAGAAGACCTGGTGTTCAAGGTGCCAACAGCTTGGCTCCTGTTTTGCTGGAGTATGCCCACAGTATCCACCTCTACAGCCCCTATGTGTCCTTAGAGTAGGGAGAAGCTGTTGCTCAAAGGACCAGACCACAAGGTACCCTGACATGGTAGATAAATCAGGGCAGTTCTCTCCCCTGCAGAGCACAGACTGAGCCACGCTGATGATACGGAGCTTCACAGCAGCATAGCAGTCACCTTCAGGAGAGAGCAGCAGCGGGTTGGTGCTAAACATCTGATGCTTCCCAGCATGGAAACTGAGATCACCAGCAGGAGTGGTACAGCAGAGCTGGAAGAAGGTGGCAGGAACAGAAAAGAGCTTGATGAAAAGCTGCCTACAAATGTCTCTGATCTTACTAGCCAGTTGGCCTGAGGGTGGGATGGGACATCACCCAGCAGGGCAGGTGGTGGGGCACACGCCTCTGTGCAGCATGGCCGTGGCTTACATGCAAGAGGTAAAGCCTATCAGCATAGCTTGGAGACAAATGGCCTGTTCTTCCTGAACAGGAAGCAAATAGGCACTTTAATCAAGAGCCTCTGGTCTGGCTGGAGGCAAACCAAGTAGAGAGATCTCACTCCCCTCTGCGCCGGGTGCTGAGGTCATGGTGTTTGGAGAAGAGATAGATGATCCTGTCTCTCCACAGGATGAAAGAGGGCAAAATTTCCCCCAGGCAGGCAGCATCTAATAGACCTCAAACAGACCCGTGTAGACGCCCACATGAGTTTCTCAACCTACCTATTTGTCACTGCAGTAAGCTCTGCACGGCTCTTGCCTAGGAGGTCACTTAGTTCACCAGTGGGCTCATTACTGATGCTTTATGGAAAAATCAGAGAAGTAGAAGGTTACCATGGAAAGTGTTTTCACCAACAACCCAAATCACACGCTTGCCAGACTTCAGATGCAAAAACACAGCAGATGACTTGTGCCTATTTATGGGTTGTGTTGCCCAACTGAAGAGGGGTCTAACGAAGGCAATTCAAGTTCATTAGTTCTGCTTTCTTAGGAACAGATAAGTCAGCCTGTTGCTTTTAAGAGGAGTTAAATTTTGTTAATTAAGTATCAAGAGGAAGCCCTTCATCTTCAGAGAGCTGCAAGAAAAACAATGCTTTGCAAGCAACTGCTCCACCTCTATCGTGGGTCACCTTCAGCCAAGCTTTTTCATTAGGTGGCAACAACGATGTCCTCATATAATGCTGCTTCGATGTCATTTGTTACTCATTATAGAGTCACGCCAGCACATGTGAGCAAACACAGTAATTTTTAATCCATCCTCTCTAACCCCGACTCTGCTGACAGATAGGTCAAACTGTAATCATGCATCAAAGACTTAAGGGTGAGCATTTGGGAACTGGATTTTAGGGCCGTGGGTGGAATCCTTCCATTAACCTCCCGCTGTACACAGCGCACACACACCTAGCTCTTGAGGGACGTGGCACCAGGCCCTGCAGCCAGGAGCGAGTCCTGCAATTACGGATGACTTGCTGGGGATGATGCACATCAGCCAACCTGTGATGCTGCAGCGAGCAAGGCTCAAGACAGGGACAAGGGCCAGAGAGGGGGAGAAAATGTTGCAGAGCAAGATCTTAATGCCACTTTGATTAAAGAACTGGGTTCTGAGTAAAGTTATTGCTCATCCAGCCACTCCCTCTGACGCTCTGTAGTTGTAGGCGTGCAAGCACCATGAGTGTGATGGACGCGCAGCAACTACAGAGCACTCCAGCACTGCATCTCAGCAGTTTGTTGCAGAGCCGAGGCAGAGCACAAATCAGCAGGGAAGTATTTCCTCTCCTGCCCAGGATTTCCAGGCAGCTCACGGGACACAGGCAGCTTCTCGGGGGAGAGCAATTCAGCAGGGACCGGGGCCAACACCGGTAGAGGTGGGGGAAGGCACAGCCCTGCTCCTCCTTGGGTAGGCAAACAAGACACGGGAGTAAAGAAAGGCAGCAACTCAGTGCTTGGCTCAAAGGGTATTTAAAAAAAAAAAAGTCTACAAACAATTTAAACTGCCATAAAAATCAAACTCCAGCCAAAGCTGGAACTGCAGGGCCAAAGCCTCCCCGACTGTATTTTGCTAGCACTGTCCTCACAGATACTGGCTGAACATTTAATTCAACCTCTTCCCCTCCCTCCCGCAGCCTTGCATCGGAAGAGGAGAGTGGGCAGGTTGGAGACAATTCCAGGAACACGTTGTTCTCCCCTCCTCATCCTGCCAGCAGTCACTCTGCACTGGAAAAAGCTCATGAACCACCACAGGAGAGGAGAGGTTAGGTAGAGGGCTTCTGAAACGCCCCCTTCAATGTACTCGGGAGTTATCAGCGCTAAATCACAGACTCATTTTTAAAAGCCTACAAAAGGCTGGGCTGAGATCCCTGGAAGGGGAAGCAATGCTTAGGAGAGGGCTTGGGGCCGGCTGAAGACAAAGCGTGAACCATTTCCTCCCTCCACCGGTCCTCGCTCATTTCTCTTCAGACTCAAAGTAGGACGGGGGGAACTTTGAACCGTACAGAACAGGATGCTGGTTTTGGTGCTTTGCTCACAGGAGGCTGGAAGGCACCCGGGGTCAAAGCAGCAGATAGATGGGCACTAAACTGGGTTTAGAGGTCTCTGTAGTAGTCACAGGCTCCTGGGGTCTCTTAGGATCCTCTCAGCACAGCTAAAAGAAACTCCCCTTCTCCAACAGGCCCAGAATGAGTTTTGCTGAGAGAAAACCACAGAAATACTTTGAGAGGGATTTTGGTCCCACTTCCAGCCAGTATTTTGGTACAACCCTGATTTTTTTTACCCCTGATAAGTCTCGTGGGATGTATCTGTCCCATCCATCTTAGAACTTCCTGCATCCGCCCAAGACGACCATCCTCTGAGCGGCTCTAGACACCCTCCTCGAGCCTCAGAAACAACAATTACACGCAGGAGTTATGAGGGAAAAAGAGTTACTAAGGGGAAACTTTTTACTTTAAGAACATGATGGCCTAAAATAAAAGTTGGGACAGTAGAAAGCGCTGAAAAATTAACAGGGGCAAGAGGCTGAAGATCCTTGCGGAAGTACCATTAAAGTGATGCACTGCAGGTTATGGGGAACGACGGGACTGAACAAGGGGGCAGAGCTCCTGTATTTCCCACGGGATGCTGCCAGCAGAAGTGGCCCACCCTTATCAAAGTGCTTGTTTTTCACCAGGTGGCCCCCAGAACTCACAGACAGGCACAAACGTTCACCGTGTGCTGAGGTACCAGCGAGCACAATTCAAAGTTTTAAACTAAACACGAAGGGGCGGCTTGCAATTTGGAGCCGGTCCCAAAATAACCCCATCGGCATCAGACAGAAGAACACTTAGAGCCTTGCCTGGACACGTGTCTAAGAATCTCCAAAAATAGCTCCTGCTTCCCCTTTGAAAAACACTGCGGTTCCCAATGCCTCACAGGAACTCTGTTTCTGCTCAGAGGAGCCACAAAATAAGTGAGAAGCCCGGAATTGATCTATGAGCACATCTGGATTAGCTGAGATCAGCCTTACGGAGAAGAAAAAAAAGAAAAGATTTTAAGCAGCATGTGTCAAATCCAGGGACCTTTATTTCTCTGGAATGGAAAGAATTTGCCAGCCTGGACAAAAAATTGCAGGCGGCGATTGTACATTCTTTCAAATAAAAAAAAGAACACACACACACGGGTTTGGCTCCATAAATTTCTGTCATAAGAAACAACTTTGAATTGTACACCAAGCTTTTTACAAAGCATCAACGTTAAGATGTTTTACCGTGCTCTATCACATTCTCGGCCGTTTATACAGAATAGGCCATACCAAATGCTACATCAGCTTAAGACATTTTTAAAAATTAGTATTAAAAAGATACAAAGGCATGTTGGCTTTCATTTGGGTTTTTTATTAAGACATGGGAGTTTTCTTTGTTTGTTTTCCTAAGGAAGTCACTAAAAAAATATAATAACTTAATTCGTAAGGACAAGATTGGTTAAAGATCCAGCCTTGCTCGCTTGGCAGCCTTCTGAGCTCGTACCTCTGTTGCTTCCATTAGTCTAACAGCACCGCAGGCTGCAGACGCGTCCTGTGGGTCTCAGCCTGCGCTCCAGATCTGTCCGTGCTCTCAGTTACCGTTTTTGTTCAGTTTTCGCCCTGGCCAGGAAATATTCCCGGCCAAACGCTAAAAGCGATCTTCAGCCAAACAGGGGATTTTCAATCGGGGCCAATTTCGCACGGGTTTAGCCCTTTGTCTTTTGCTTCTTTGTACATCCTTTGGAAGTCTTTAAAACGAGGGGCACAGCCTAGCCTGGCCTCCCCAAAGTGCATGCGTCCCGTGAAAAGGAAGTCTCCGTCTCCTGGCTTCACCCCACACTCCAGCAGGGTCTTTATTTGTCCTCGCCAGTTCCCACTCTCCCCCGTGAGCTGGAAGACTTTGCTCTTCTGCCTGTACAGTTTGTTGACACCGACGTGAATTATGGATTCTTGTTCTTCTGCCTCGTTCGTTACGTCTTGAATGGAGCCTCTGATCACTGGAAACAGAAAAAGGACATGAAGAAGCGTTACCCAAAACCCGTGTGGAAGAACTGGCTCCAAAGTCAGCCCCATGCAACTAGACAGTTCAAGGGGAACTGGTTTCACTACAGAAGCCCCAGTTTTGGTCCTTTGTTATTTTTAGAGTTATATTTATATCAGTAACCTCCAGCATATATCTGTATGTTACAGTTTGTATTTGTAACCTGTCAAGCAAAGGGCACCCACATACTAAATTTAGACACAAAAATAATTACATGAGAAAAAGAGCATCGGTCACAAGAGAATTCTAACAAGATACATGCTTAATGCTCCCTGACAACATACTTTCTGTTCTTCAGCCATCACAGATACCAGCTAATATTGATTTCCCCTTTAAAAGGGGAAGCATGGAGAATTATTGAAACTTCTGGTCTTTTGTCAACAGTCCATTTTAGGGCAGCAAGAAAAGGCCCCTCTCAAATGAACCCAAGTCTTTGAACTTCTATTTCCATTGTGGTTGCTGGGTCATTCTCTGTCCACCCTGGGACATTCTCTGTGCCAGCTCAGCACACAGTTTTGAGGTCCTTCACACCATGTCCTCCTCCCTCTGCCATGCACACAGCCCCTTCAGACAGCATTTGCTGCTGGTGGAAGCTGCCGAGCATAAGTAGGCGCCCATCCCTGTTTATGGATGTCAGGTTGAAGCGAGCCACCCTGGGGGAGAAGGGAGGGGCGAAGCAACAACTCACCAAAATCACTAGTGCAGACAGCCAAGAGGACTTCTGTGTCACTGCATGGTCGGCAGGGAGCTGGAGAGAAAGGCTCAGAATTAGCAAAGGACTAGAAGATAGTAAATGAATAAGCCAGTATTTAAATTAACCAAAACCAGGACGGACACACACACAAAACGTGAGGACACGTGGTCCAAAGACCTGTCAGGCATCAATAACGTGACAAGAAACGGAGGCTAACCCTAGCCCCATGAGATTTTTGGTACTTGAGTAGGAATACAGATCTCCCTACCACTCCTACTGGGATACATTATCCAGCAAACACCCCACACGCTCACTGCGCTTATGCAAAATATGTTTTGGTACTGGGTGCGTTTGCAGTGTGCTCTGCTGTGAATTCAAAGCTCTTGAAAAGGCTTTGAAGATCACGCGCCTTTTAAACTCTGACGGCAAAGCTTCTTTCTTACAATTTCTATCAAGTGTCGTTGGGCTATTTCACAAGCCATTCAGTCTATCACCAGATCAAAGATCCAGGAGGTTACATAGTGGGGGAGGCAAGGAGGGGAGCCAAAAAAAAAACCCAGCCCATGTGTTTGAGGGTGTCAAGGCAAAGCAGAAGGCTCGAGCCCATATCTGTTAGAGCTCAAGCAGCACAAAGACCATTTCCTGTACTGCTGGAAACATTCGGATATCTGCACTAATCTAATCAATGCAAGAATGTGGCTCCTCTTTGTACTCAGCCAGCTATTTCTGAGGAGAAGGTACTGTAGTTGCAGTACAGATGTTTCTATAATACCCTACTGAGTTCAGGAATTTGCTTACCACCAGGGTCTGCCCTGCCCAGCAACTCTAATTAAGTCTGTCCGCCGTGGCGCAAGGATCAGAGCCCACGTCTTTCGCTTGATATCATCTTGAAGCAGTACTTGCACATCAGTCAGAAAAACGAAAGCCCATCCAGCGTGCTGCTCTGCCTGGATTAGTACTGGCAAAGACGGCAGCAGAGCAGGGCTCACGCTGGAGACGCGGCGAAGCGCCGGAACTACAGCTCATTTCATCACGCAGCCCATGATCAACCCCCAAGCTGAAGCTACCCCACTTCTCCCCATCCCCCCAAAAATGAACCTCAACATCTGAAAACGGTTACCAGATTCCCAAATAGTCACACCCTTCCTCTCACCCCCACCCGCTTCCCGGAGAAGTCGATCCGTTGCACTTAGAAGTACATTTAAACTAATCTAAACAACGCGTAGCCGGTGCCCACGCCGCTCAGCTATTCGCCTTCCTCTGTTAGACAGCACAAGCCATTCTTTAACGTAAGACGTGGCAAATGTCCGATTTTTTCCAAGGTCCCAGAAAGGCAGTGATCCAGAAAGAAGGATTATTGAACCAAATCCACCAGATTTGCTCCAGTCAGATGATTAATACACGCTGTTTAATAGGATTAAAGAGAATGTAAAATGCACATTTCTGGGCAGGGATATTTGGAGGAATAATTCAAGAAGGTTAAAAAGCTCCAAAAGAAGAGACAAGGAATAGGCAAAATAGTTCTGTTAAAGCATCTGAATCAACTGGGCATTTCTATTTAGTGGACTCCAAATGCCTGCAGGGCCTTTAGAAACAAGTCAGCCTTTAGTGCCCTACTATCCCCCACATACCATTTCATGGCTCTTTTTTTGGAAAAGTTTAGGAACTGTTTAATATCATGAGAAATACAGAGGCAGACAAAGCCTGGACATCACGGGAGAACTCTAAGTCTAAAGATATTTTCATTTTTAGACTTGAGAGGGTTTGATTAGTGGCTAGACCAAACATCCAAGTTTCATCTGACAGAGAAAATTATATTAGCCACGTAATAACCTACTATGAAGTTTCATACATGGCACCTACCAAACTCATCCGGGGCAAACGCCTCTCTTCCCCAGCCTCCCCCAAGACCAGAGCTAGATCGACCAAATGGAGGGAACCTGCAAACCTGAGTGAATCCTACAGCATTTTCGTGCTGAGAGAAGCTCTAAAATAAAGCACTGCGATGGACATCCTCAAAATCCACAGTTGGGTTTCAGGCACTGGATTTCAGACATTTTGTTCTGTAAATATCTAATAATAAAAAAAGGCTTCACGGCCTTTTTAAGTCTGAGTGAAAACAGTCTCGGTTTAGACCAGACATCTCTGTAGTTTGTCCAACCCCATCAGAAAATTGAGAAAACCAAAATGACTAAGCCATTTTTCTTCTCAAAAGGAGTGCAACGCAAGCAACAGCGTTAGAGATGAAAAACAAAACACTTTAAAAGTGGTTCCTTCCATTTAAATAGACTGACACTATAATAAATCAAATGAACAAAACTCCACGTATACACAGAACAAAATCATTTTAATTGCGGACTCTAGGCAAAGTCCAGCATCCTTTTTAAACGCAAAAGGAAATTAAAAGTGCACGGCGTTGCTCACACTAGATCATTACTTAAAACCTACTTCAGTTCTGTGCTGACTCACAGCAGCTTGGTGGCTTGCAAGCTTATTTAACAACCATTTACCACCACCCATCACTGCAATACCACACATATGAAGAACAGAAATCCTCTTCTGTGGAACAACTCCCACATCTGCATTCACAGAGTATCAAATATGTCTTGCAAGTGGCAAAAACAAGGTATGCAAGCACAGATGGAAAGCGAGTCGTGAAGGATTACTGCCGAGGTAAATGGACCATTAAAAAGCAAGTAACATTCACTTGCTACAATCAAAGCTTCGTTCCTATACAGGCTCATAAAAGAAACAAAATCCTTAGTAGGAGGCAATGCCTATATTTTCTTTACAATCACAGGCATTAAGGAATCTGTGTGTTTACGCCACAAGTTAGTGATTTTCAGCGCTCATTCACTCCGGGATGGGGTGGCAGGTGTTTTCCTCCATCAGTAGGTCAAAACGATACACACACCTCAGGCTAAAATGGGAAGCATCCTTAGAACTAAAACAAGAAAACAAAACAAAAAAAGCACTTCACTCATGCCCAGCAGGTGAAGATGTTCATTTTCTGGGGAAACAGGCCCGGTTACTACACAAGAAGGCTGTGCTTGCCGGATGCCCGGCTCCCTGGGGACGTCTCGAGGGCTGCCCAGGTTCTCGCATCCAAAAGCAAGCCTATGAACTTGCAACCACAACAATATCAACGTCAGCTGCTCTAATTCCTTTAAACTCGATAAGCCAAAGAGCCTTAATTCATACAGCAGCAGGGGAAGGGTGGGAAAAAAAAAAAAAGAGAGAGAAAAGCAACGTTTTATTGAAGCCCTCTAAAGCCCAGATGCCTATAACTCAACTCCACCGCCGGTGGCATAAAGCCTGCATTGTGCACATCGGCTGCTGACTCTCCTGGGAATGTCTTTGATGGATTCTGACAGTATCCTGACCTGAAGTAACCTGAGGCAGCCCTCTCCCTTCACCCCCCCCCAGCCTAGCGCCTCCAAAGGCCTCTCTATTCACCTCCCCGCAGAGGGAGATGTAATTACATCATTCCTCACAAGCCAGCAGTCATGTCCCAGCTGCTTTGAGCGATTTGCCCTCTGAACCTGATGTTACCGAGGAGGACGTGGTGATACTAACAATAGACTGCACTTGTTGGCCAACAGCTTTGTCAAACATGTTGCTGGTCCTCTCCGCGGGGAGGCAGAAACACCCAGGAAGAGAGGGACCTGCCCTGAGGAGATGCCATGAGCTCCAGAAGGCCCCCAGCTCAGCCAGCACCAGGGAGCTGAGTTGTCTAGAAAGGATCTCCTCCAATATTGGGGACAGTTTTAAGCGCACCTCTAGTGCTTCAATTAAGCTGAGTCTCCTCTGCCTTGAGAGCTGTGGGTAGGTGTTGCTGTACTCTCTCAGCAGACACACACGACTCCAGTCCTTCCTCCCTTGGTTTGTGACATTTGCACACAAGCGGAGGATAGACTCCGAAAGCAGGAGATGGAGGTTGTTTGGAGGACCATCATCATGGTTTAGGATGAGAGCTCCCTGCAGGACACATTCAAAGGGAGACGTGCTGGCTCTGGCTGCAGGCGTCACACAAACCACATGAATGGGCCTGATCTTCTTTTGAAACATTTGTGTTTCAACAGCCACCCAAGGGTCTGACTGACCTTACTTTACCCCAAAACCAGCTTCCAACCCTAAGTAAGAGGTCTCCTCTGTCTGTCCTGAATTTTCTCAACACACTCCACAACCTCACAGCTATTCAAGAAGACTAGATGAACCAGGCTGCAGGTCCCTACACACTGTCCCAAAGCTTCGCTTACTGAGCCCAAGAGACCTTCCTCCTCCATCCACCCTACGTCTCTGTGTAGGTTCTGCTGAACATACATCACTGCTGCAGCAGCACGCACAGGAAGAGAGACACCCTTTAAGCAGAAGTGAAAATGTTCAGCACAAAGTAATTGCACAAAACCGCTTTACCGAGGAATACCCTTTGGTTTTATTAAGCAGCTCGTATACGCGTGCGGTGTGGTAGAGGTGTGGATGGTGGGGGAGGGAAACGGAGAGCTGGTTTATCTGGGCTTCCACTTTCCGTGGCACACATCACCCACACATTCATACTTCTGAATAATCCTTTGAAGAGCAATCAGACCATTTAAGTTTGAAAAGCTCCTGAGGAAGCCCAGATAGGATTGGAGCATTATTTTCTGTTAGTTCTAGGTTTAAATCTTTTTTTCTCTTGCATGTTCAGCAGAAGACATTCGAATGGGCCTTGTCACAGACCAGGTTGATTTAAGCGAAGCCAGCCCATGCTGCAGCACCTCAAGATGTACCAGCGTGGGGCCACAGCAGACCCATCTCCCAGATGAAAGCTCTCAGCCTGACATCAGCATTAGTTTATATGGAAAGAAAAAAAGTACACCCACACCCTTCAAATTCTTGCTGGCAGCTCTGTAATTGCAACTGTACTTGAAAGGGCATCATAGGATGAGTCTCCTTCCTGGAAATATGGAGTACAGACTTCCGAGAGCAGATTATAAAAATAGAGATGCGGTTTCTCCAATGACTGTGCATTTCTCAGTCATTTCTCTTAGTCCTAAGCAGAAATGACTATGTCTCAACTGATCACTGTATCAATGATTTAGCTGAGAGACATGAGCTTAAAGGCAAACATCATATCAGCAAAAAAAAAAATTGCCGAGATCCTGCTCTAACTAATTAAAAAGTAGAATAAATCATTCTAATCATTGCTTCTTAAGTTTGCTTAGGCATCCTCTCTGAAGAGGCAACACTTCTGCCATGAAACCAACCTCTCACAGCTCATATCCCAAAGGAAAAGACCTGCTGCTTTGCAGGGAAGGAAGACAAGAATTTGACAACCACTCTGGTTTACCAGGCTTGGACTAGTCACCTCCTTTCTAGATATAACTTCAACTTTCCTCACCCTCTCAGAAAGCTCCTCCTGAGCAAGCCAAAACTGCATTCAACCTCAAAACACTCGCACCTCCCACACAGGAACACCATCTAAACTATATCAATACACCTGCACACCAGTGCCTCTCTAATTTAAGGCAAGCATGCTAGCTGGGAGCTCCGGCCAGCAGAGCTGCATCCAGCACACCTGCACCTAACATAATACCTGCAGCCACACAGACCGGGAAAACGTGGCCAGATGACGCAGAGCATCTCCGCAGCTGGGCTGGAAGTTACTGACACCCAGTCACAACACACAGAGGAGCTCTCTCATGGCTCTTTTGTTTTCCAAGGTTTTCCTGTCTTTGGATGGGATAGGATTACACGGCTTTCTGCAAGCGCTGCACTTTTTCCAGCGTGTCAGTAGGAAAACGCCAAGTCAGGGAGCAAACACGAGAGTTGGACTTGCGCTACTCCCAGCCCCTTGGCTCGATAAGCTTTGGACATGGGATCCGAAGGGATTGTGCTGCTTCGATGAATAGAAGGTTAATGCTATGAATAACCCACAGAGAGCATTTAGTGCTCTTCTGAAGGCAGACGAATTCGTCCCCATATTTGCTAGAAAGTTAATCTGAGCCCCTGTGCTGAGCAGAAAAGGCAGCTCAGAATGAGGAACACGAGCAAAGTTACAAAACCCAAAGACTCTTCTACAGTCAAAAGACAGCCGAGATGTGGTACAGGACAGCTGGATCAAGATCATGATGCTGCACTGGACTTTCTTCCCTGACTTCTTTACGTGAAGCAGGGATATTGTTGATTTTACCTCTTCAGTAAAGAAAGTGTCAACTCCACTTCCTTGCCTTAGCTCGTATTAATATTCAGTTCAACTTTCACACATGTACAAGTTTCCAGAAGTAACTTGGAAAATACAGACACTGGCCAAGAACAATTTAAACCTGCAAATAAGTTTAATGAAATGCAGACTTTCATATGCTGTGGCATGGACTGTGCCAAGAGAATCAAGTTTATACCACTTCCTTCCTGCAAAGAAAGAATAAAAAAAGCATATGTAAACCTCACCATTAGAGATGTGATGACCTTTGTGTTCTGAGAAACGTTAAACCAAGACACCATAAACCAGAAATATATCTTTTCACAGAAATGTCTTCCAAGAGGGTATTAAAGTCCTTAAGTACCAAAGAAGACCATTTATGTAAACAGCGTGAGGAAGAGATTCGGTACTAGGCAAGCTCCGTTTGCAACAGCTTTCAAAATGAAACTTGGCTCAGCAGCTACAGAGTACGTAAGGGTCCGCTGGGACTGCAGAGTCAATGCCTTTTCGCTGTTCCAAGATGCGGCACCCATTCTAACAAATGAACTGAAAGGTCAGATGGAAACACAAACAGCCATTTGTTTAAAAATTTTTTTAAAGGAACGAAAAAAGCCACAGAGCAGTTTTTATTCAATCAGCATTAGACACTACTAAGCACTACCTCCAGGCCCATGCACGAGTTGCACCCAGGAGAAACTATGAGAAACGTCGTATCTTCAAGACACTTCTCTCTGTGCCACCTCCTCTGGGCTGCCTATTGCTCCATCAGGAAAAAATCACGCCTGTCCCAAACACCGTCCCCCTCCCTTCCCTGCCGCTCTGTGCAGCCCGCCGGCGCAGCTCAGCCTCCATCGCTACCCCGGGCATCTTCCTCCCAGGGCAGCGTTCGAAGAGCAGTGCTGGGCTTTGGGCTCCCACAATGCCATGGCAAACCCTCGGTGCTGGGGTGGGCAGCGACGTAATGGTAACAGGATCAGTGCCAACTCCCTGCCGAGCTCCTACACTTACCCGTTGCATCACCAGCCCTATAAAAACCCTCAGTCACTGTCAAGCCTGCAGTGCTTCGTGTCCAAGAGGTCCTGCTCAGCAGATGGAATTTAAATTCCTTCTGTCTGAATTGCAGTGGAAAAGAGAGAGCCCAGCAAACAAGGAATGTCTCTGCAACTGCACTAGTCCACATTTATGGGCAAGCAGCGTTTGTAATCATCTGCCATTTCTTCACTTTCTCTCTCCCCTCTCCCAACTGCAATTAAAAGAGAACAGCAGGCAGCAAGGTAACTGCTGGGAAATTCTCCTGCTGTATGCACACAAGACACCAACATAAAGCCATAAAGAAATATATCTATTTGTTTATCTCACAGGAAATACCTCTCTCCTTCCTCCTACCTACCGCTGCTGCCCAAGGGGGATTAGGAATGGGAAGCACAGGGCAGGCACAAGGATGGACAAGTTGCTGGATGTCAGAGGTGCCTCCACACAGCTGAAGGACTGCTCTGGTCTCCTCTGACCTTGCAGCAGAGGAAGGGTTGGGGCAGGACCTCTCTCCTGGCTGCCACACGAGAGCCCACCAGCAGCCGCAGTGTCACATCTCCACACCGCCCAGCTACTGCCCAGCAGCACACCACCACAGCAAATATTTCTACTGACTCAAAAGCCACAAAAATTTAGGGCTTGGCTCATCCCCTCTAAAATTTACACAGAAAATATTTCTTCTTTTCTTCTAAAGAAAATGTCACTCCAAAGCCTTGTAGAAGCACTCACTGATCAGACCTAGGAACACACAGGTATGAAGGAAGTTTTGATGTCTTGGTCGGTTTTGTCTCTGACAGCTCACAAAGGCCCAGCTGAGACGTCAGACCGCGCTTCCAAGGCAGAAAATGGAAACGTAAGGTGGTTTTTGCTCCCGCGCCCTGGGGAAGCTGTGCAGCCAGGCGCTTCCAGAGCTGCCCTCTGCCCCTGCCAGGGCTATGGGAGAGGCTGGAGCCTGCACCTACTGCCAGGCTGGGCCCCTGCCAGGAACACCAAGCCTTCCCACCCTCCTCTTCGGTCCGGTCCATTAACGCCTCCTATGGAGCAGGGGAATAGAATTAAGTAACAAGTGGCTGGTTAAAGTTAAACCCTGAGAGTGGAGTAATGACAGATCAAAGATTAAGTGAGCCTTTAAAAAAAAAAAAAAAAAAGAAAAGAAAAAGAAAAAGAAGAAAACAAAGTAGCATATGTGCACTCACATCCACCCAGGTCCTTCTCCTTCCTGTTTCTAGAAATCAAACTCTTTTTGGTATGTGGGAGAGCTCTGAAGGAACAAGGCCTGTTTTCATTTTAAAACCACATTTATTTGATCAGCCTGTTCTCAAAGGGGACTGTGGGAAGGCTGCATCTCACATAGCGAGGTGGTCAATGGTGTAACATCGTTCAGTTAACCCCCAAAGAAGTTACTAAAGTTTTTCCATTTGGAACAGGAAAAGCTTTAAGATGCACATACCTTTTCTGACTTAACAGCCCGCATTTCTTTGGCATATTAAGAACATTTGCCCATTCTACACAAGCCAGGACTTCTTCCTTTCCCTTCCTTAAACTTCTCACATCCACTTCTACACAGATGAAGTCAGTGTAAAGCTACCAGCAGTTCTGGGGGGCAGAGGCGCATCCCATACAAACAGGAACGATCCCAGGGGAGTTAAGGCAATGGAAAGCCAGGCCAGGCTCCATGTGCGTACCCCAGCACTGACGATCACTACGAGTTTCCCAGCAGCAGGGTTTTGATCCAGAAGGAACGCGGGCAGACACCAGAGTTCGTGCCGGCCGTGGGAGTCGATGCCCAAATCCCACACAGGAGTCACAGCGGGGCAGAGACGTACCCGAGGGGGTATCCGCACAACCCCAGGCAAAAAACATCCTTCCACAAGTTTGAATCACCATCACAAGTTAACACTGGATCAAAGCTGCGTGTCATATGGCAGCAGCTTTTTTGACCCAGTATTAAATCTCCCAGGGTCAGATTTAGCATATCAGAGCTTTGGGTCCAGGGCAGCTTCCAAGTATCCGTGCAATATCATGGTGTACGTTTTCTGGCTTCTCCAACAGATTAAGGCAAAAGATATTTTCTGTCCTGCAAATCAAGGCCCTAATACAGGAAAAATTTGGCCCATGATTCAGTAAGTTTCTTATTCCTCAGGGAAGGTGGGGGGTGGGAAGAGGAATGCGGTTCCCCCTGCCCTCCCATCCCTTCTTTAACTACAGCCTCAGGAATTAGCAAACTAAACAGTTTTGCAGAGCAAGCACAGAGCATTATTAAAGACTGCCAAGCAACTCCGCTGGATTGCAAATCTGTTTGTGGGACTATCTCCCGCAATACATAAAGGTCAGAGCAAAGCAAAGCCCCAGCTGCCCGGACAATACACCTGACTGCTTATTGGTTTTGACTGCCCACTGAGTTGGGAAATAAGCTAACGGCATTCGTGGCCAGTCTAGCAAAAATAAGCTATTTTCTTACCCCCTCTCCCCTGCAGCTGTGTATTTATCATTGCAGCCCCATTGTCACCTCCTCTGCCCACTGCAAAACCAACCACCGTCCTGGCAACATCAAAGGACAAGCAGGACCAGAGGAGGCTGCTGTCAAACTTCATTTTCTTGGGGGAAGGAGAGATAAAATTAGGGTATCCCTCCAATTTTGGTTGGTTTTTTTGCAGGTGAAGACTTCTCAGTTCAACATTGTGCACCTTATAGAGGTTTAGATCCCAAAAACATCACGCCTACTCAATTTTAGAACATGTAAGAGTGCGTGCATTCCCCGAGCATCAGAACTGCACTTTGAAATCATTTCACACAGGAAGAAACCCAAAAAGTTTGCTTACAAACTCTCCTCCCTCCCAGTCAATCACCCACTGCAAATCTGATGACTTTAGGCACATGAATAATTAGAGCAGGTTTCCAGCTCCTCAAAATTAATCCCACTCCAGGCTCCGTTATACAGCAGCCAGCCTGATCAATTTAGATGTTGACCCCTGACACCCAGTTCAGTGATACGCCCTCAAAAACTCACTTAAAATGTGCTTTTTTTCAAACACATATAGGGTTAGGGAATGCTGTTTACTCGTTTGTAAAAAGTCACTCTGTATCTAGTTTTGCATTATCCTTTACTATGGGAGAAGATGGGAAAGTCGCTGTGGACGGCTTTCCTGCCGGGAGGGTGAGCGCACGAGTCCCGTTCAGGAAATAACGTACCCTGAAGCAGGAGCGTCAAAACGGTCCCCTGTAAGGCCGGTTCTGAATTGCATTCAAGGCTGTGCTCTGGTGGTTTTCTCTTAAAACTTGGTGTTGACCTTCTAGCGAGGGAAAAGGGGAAAAAACCCAAACATAAACCATTTAAACCAGCAGCACTTTAGCTGGACAGGAGCGCCCACCTCACACACCACCCAGGCACCACGGGCTCGGTCTGACGGAGCAGATCCCTGGGCTTTGCTTCGCTGCTCGTTACGCATTTCACCAGCAAACCCTGCGCTATCAATTCTGCTCTTCTGTGCAAATCAAACCAGACCACACTCAGATTTGTTTCCCCCCACCCCCCAGCTTAACCCCAAGAGGTATGAGAGTTTTATCCTGTGCAGAAAACAGGGGGAAACAGTGACAAAGCAAGGCATTTTCCTCATCCCCTGGGGTGTATCTGAATGTACACCCCTGCCAAGCCCGCAGAGGTGCTCCCACCCCGGCCACGCAGCGCGGTGCCAGCACATGGTCACGATGACTCAAGCAGGACCTGTGCTAAGCATAAAGGTTGCGGGCACTTTCGATTTAAGTGTTCCAAGGGCCTCTTTCCATCCCCTCTTCTGCTAACGGCGGTGACAAGAGCAGCAGGGACCGACTGCGATTTCTGTATCGCGAATACCTTGGCGGAGAGCGGGCACACCAGCCACAGCTTCCTGCTCGCTCCGGCTCGCCGGCCTCTGGGACAGAAAACAAGAACGTTTCCACTCCGGCAAGAAGGGAAAAACACACCAGCACATGTGCTCCTTCGAGCTACAGAGCTTAGCCGCCACGAAAGAAAGAAAAAGAACAACATTTGGGAACAACCAGAGGAAAGCGTGAGACTAGGAGCCTCCGAGCTGCCACGACAACAGCGCTGTGGGAGGACACACGCAGAGGTTCGGCACACCGGTGCCACACCTCTGCCAAACCCAAACTGCACTAAAGATCAAAAGTGAAGAGGGGCGCTTCGGGAAGCCGTTTGTTAGTAGAAACACCGGCACAGTCCAAATACTTATGAGCTTTTCTTAATTTGCAATCTGTTTTCCCAGCCCAGCGAATTAACAGCATACAGGAAATAGCTGAATACTGTTCTTAATTAGTTAGCTGGATTTATCCAGTTTTGGTTTGTTTTTCAGACACCCACTTGAGTGCTGTACCTCCTATCTATTAATATTCTCAGCCAGGTACCCAGCATTAATAAAGAAAACATATAAAACTGTTACTAGAACCTGCACTAAGTGGGTAGATGCCATCAAGATAAAGGGACATTTTTGTTAAAGTTTGACTTCTTTACTACACAAAAGCGGGTGGGTAATCAAAGGGCTTTCAATTTACCCCCTGAGCTCTAACAAGCGAATTACAGACATCCCCATGAGCGTGCAATGGGAAAAGCAAACTACACAGCTCACATGAAGCTGGATCCAGGGCTTGGATCCAACACTCTTGACACACAGACTTCAGGTAACAAAATAAAGGTCGTTTGGTGGAAGGGGGAGAAAGAGAATTGACCTTCCTCTTGGTCAAACCTACAGATTCTTGTTTCAGATTAGTTGAGCAGAAGCTGAAGAACTCAAAAAGCAAGTGACTCTAAAGGGACCTTCACACTTTTCATAGGAATTTAATGCAAGCAGCTTGCTGCGGTGCAAGGCAGACCTAGACCAGCACACACTCCGCTGTAGCCAACAAGCTCATGTGGGTCAACACCTCCAGAAAACTTCTAAGAACTATGTGGCCAAACAACACTTTTGCCCAAAACCTCCCTCTACTTGCCAGCACAGCTGAGACCCAATGTATTTTCTTCCAGCACATGCAGGAAAGATTAGAGTCAACAGAATTCAACAACCTAAACAAGTTTTGCTGCTTTTCAAATGGCTTCAGGCCAAAATGTCACAGTGCCTCAGTTCTTCACTTGGGCAAACACCAAGGCTTCAGAGCCTTACCACAAGCATGAGCTGAAGTTAATGGACCATCAGTGTGGATGGGAATTATCTAGGCGTCCAATTAAAAAGAAAAGAAAAAATCAAAAGCACTTTTCAGTCACCCATCAGTTTTGGGTACCAAGAGGAGAATGCAACCTTGAAGGTGTCTGGATTGCCAAGGTGACCCTTAGGGACTACTCACTCACATAATATGGTGACAAGCACTGCAGCATGCGTGCCTTCTTCCCAGCTTAAGAAACTACAGACCCCAGAAATGCACTTTTTGGCTGGTTATTATCACAGTAAGAACCATCCCATACCAAATTTCAGCAATTTGAATCAAAACTTATCAGTGTATTACAAATAACTTCCTACAGTTAGGGAAGCCATAAGAGAATGTGATAAAGTGACTCGGAGCCAAGAAAAGGGTTAAACCCCCAAACTCTGGAGAATTGTAAGGCTGCACCGTGTCATTCAACCTTCCCAAGAAAATGGAAAGGCCAGTTCAGAACCTGTGTGTGTTTTCTACTGAATTATTTGCTAGGCTCTGATTAAGTGGGAAAGAATGACTGTAAACTAATAAAACTTGAGGTTCTCTAATTAAACCACAGGCACCCTGCCAAGCATTGCTGATTTGTTGATGCACCCTGCAACGTCAGGACTCTGAGGACACAACAGGTCATTAAAGTATTAAACAGATGACTTACACTCTTTAATCAGAGCTGGGATGCAGGTTAGGAAGAGAGAGTAAACTCAAGGGCAGAGTACAATAATTATCACCAGGAAACAAACACACCGTTTAGGGAAAAGTGGGGAGAAGTTGTTAGCAAGTAGTTATTGCACAAGGAAAGGGCTGGATTACTGAGCCCCACACCTGGGTCTTTTATGACAGTCATCTCCCCCATTCTGCAGTCGTAAGAAAATAATGCAATATCCGTGATTTTCAGTTCTTCGCCATCAGACGAAGCGCTGCAGTATGAAGCGGGACCAGTGCATGAACCTCCAGCGAACCTCCTCGCGAGCCTCCCAGCTCTGCCAGCACACCTCAGCCCCCATCTGCAACAGCATCTCACAGCTTCGTCACCTCTTCACATCACACTGCAACTAAGAGATGAGCAGGCTCGTTCTTCCAGTGTGCAACAGTCAAAAACCACCGTGAGCCACGTTTGTGACCAAGGGACAGAAGTATGGTTGGAGAGAAGGGCAGAACCTTAAATCCAGTTTTCAGCTCCCTTAAGGTCAGCACATGCCTCTGGCTTGAGCCTCCTCTGTGATGAAGGGGTCACCAGTGATTTCAGTCGATTGATCCTAAACTTCTCCTCCAAAGGAACAGCTCAGTAAAGGGCATTTCTTTGGAGGCTTCACAGAAAAACTAGAAGCAGTTCCAGAAGAAAGGAGGTCTACGAACTGCAAAGAGCCCCATATATATTGCTCCATAGAAGCGTCACAAGGCAACTATTTGGCAGTTTCCCCGGACATACAGATATTTATAGGAGAAAAAAAGTGCTCATCTGACTGAGTAGTGAAGTCATGTATGACATTTTCTTCATGTTTTCACCCCCCCCCGCCGCCCCTCCCCAGAGTCTGGGGATCCAAAAAAAGGCAAGATGAATAATTCAAAATACAATAGAGATCCCCAGTTTACCCTGAAGGCTGTGCTGATGAACTATTAAAAAGCTTCTTCTGTCCAAACAAGACACTTGGAGCATGAAGCAGATAGCCTACCACATTGTTTCTGAGACAGCACTGAAATGCAACCAGTGTCTGTTACAGCTGAAAATACAGCAGTCACAGAAAAAGTGATTTAATATGCCTATCAAAGAAGGCGGCTGTAATTGGATTCAGTCCTCAGTTTGACTTCTGAAAGTCTCTGAAAAAAAACACCTCCCCTCAGCTTTAAAAATCTTCAAGATTTTATGTGGAACGAAGAGCACTTAGTTCTAAAAACACAGCAGTTTGTGCTGGCTTGTGGCGGTGAAGTCTGCCAGCAGCAAGTCCTCTTGATTTTAGCAAAGCTAAGGAGAAACCATGTCCATGTGCAACCTAAAACCGGCAGTGATGAGCAGTGTTTCTCGCATATTATTTTACTATATGCAAAAGCAATTTCAACTATTTTTGGAAAAAGGAAACCAAAAAGGTAGAGGATTTTTCTTGGTAAATTTAAATGACTTCTCACTAGCCTGCCTGTGTCTCCATCCTCACAGCCTGTCAAAGAGAGAAGCACTGAATCTGGGAACATTCTCCAAATAACTGATTAAACAATGTATTTAATGTCTTCTGCAACGGAATTTTACTCCATAGCTAACATTCTGCACAGCGCATGCATCTGGGCAGAAATGATCTTACTGGGAAAACAGCTCCGCAGCAGATACCCGGCTTCTGTGGCAGCACGCGTACAACGCAGAAGCGGAGAAGTCTGCTTAAAACGCAGAACCCTTGATATTAAGCTGCGAGTCGCACACACAGCAAGAGCCAAGAAGGCAACTTAAATATTGGAATATTTGTGTTTATAGGTTTTTTGTTTCAATGGCAAACACGCCATCTACCAGTTATTGGGGTTACTGCATTAGCCCTCAGCCGTCCTGCCGAGC
This sequence comes from Psophia crepitans, assembly GCA_013399095.1. Classification (NCBI taxonomy): domain Eukaryota; kingdom Metazoa; phylum Chordata; class Aves; order Gruiformes; family Psophiidae; genus Psophia; species Psophia crepitans. The sequence continues at coordinate 40,652 of VWZZ01007704.1, read as the reverse complement.
TAAGAACTGCTCATCTCAGTCCAACTAAGATCTGTACCCCAAAAAAATAAAAGTCACGCCTGAACCGGTGTGCCAACATCCAAACGCTGGCAGGGAAGTGAGCAGGCACAAATATACAAACGTGTAAATCCAGAGTGCTGATGTGGAAGGGAGCCAGGGGAGGGGAGAGGATGGGATGCACTGCAATCGCTTATCCCAAAGAAGGCGGAGGGATGCAATGCCTGGAAGATGCAGCTACAGTTTAATTAGCCACAGCACGGCTTATCAAGTAGCATCTCAGGCAAAGCATATGGCATCGCTACCGCAGAATCTAGACAGCCTACGTAAAGTCCTAGGCTCACTTTACACCGGGTTTTACCCTGGGCCAAGTCACGTCAAGCACGCTGGGAGGACTCTTCTGCCCTGCTGCAGGACTGCCTTCTCTTCCAACCCTTTCAGAAGGGAAATCGGTTTGCCACCATGGCCTCCCCACTTAAAATACCTGAACTTTGAAAGCTCCCTAGTCATTCGGGACAAACTACCCTAGATCTGCTATTCCTCAGGTTATTCTGGAAACCCCCCCTCCTTGGTTTGGGGGTAAAAGCTAGAGGCAATTCTGAATGAATTGTCCTCCTCCACCAATACTAGTTTTTCTTCTTCTCAAATTAATTGATTAGCACAATTAGGTTACACCTAGAGCTATTGTTCCCCAACGGTATTCAGCTTTCTATTGAGTATCAGACTTCACAGGCTTGTAAGCTCTTTCAGTTTGTCCACTCCCCCTTCCCACCAGCTTTTCCTTGGCCTAAAACTCCTCTCTCAACCATTACGAAAAGCAAGTTTTGTAGGGAGAAGACAACACCGGCACTGTAAAAGCATTGTCATGGTGTTGAAGAGCTCTGCCATGGCACAGTAATGCTCAAGACAGTGCCATAAGCAGAGCTGAGGAATGAACACACCATTTTCCTTGTTTAAAAAAACAGAAGCAGCAATAATTAGGTCACCAAGTAGCAGTAGTTGCAGAGGGGAAAAAAAAAACAAAAACCCAAGGAAAAGAAGTTCCTCCTTGCTTAAATGTTTATTATTCAAAACATGCAGCGAGGTCTTAAAAACTGAGTAAAAAAAGTAGTTAAAAAACTGTTACAGCGCGGCTCGGAAGCCCAGCTCTCACTGGAGTTCACCGCAGGGTAAAGCCAGCTCCTGTGATTCACCCCACGCCTGCAAGGGAAGAATCGTTCACAACGTAGCCCTGAACATATCACTTGGAATTCAGCCTACGCTATCAGCTTCCAAAAAACAACAAAAACAGAAAAAAAAAATTTAAATAAAAATCAATCCTTCCGCAATCGCCTGTATATAAAACATGTCCGGAAAAGCACATGAAATTCAGACCCAGCCACTCTCCCCACTCACACACTCTGCCATCTGTTACACATCCAACACAGCACGTGAAAATACAACCCATACCCCAGAACTCACCAGAAACTGTGTGCAAATCAGACGCTATCCCCTTGTTCATCAGTTCGTACTGGAAGCCTGTAATCTTCCTGCTAATGTCCTGCTGAGGAGTGGCCTCAATAAACAGGCCCCCCTGATCATAGCCGAAGCAATATACTTTACTGGGGCGGCGATCTCCATCTCGGACCAAGAGTTTCAGTTCTCCAGTTTTTTCCAAATAAATATTTGCTCCTGCAGAGTCCTTGAAGGGCTTTATGCAAACAGTCAAACGTTTGTAAGAGGCAGGTGAAGTATTGGGTCGCAGGTTGACTATGAGTGCTCCCGTGGGATACATCCACTCTATTGACCCTTCAGAACAGCGGAGGTAGACCTGTTCAACATCCTTCTTGTGAGACTCGTGAGTTAAACCACTGGGGGAAGAAAGAAAGAGAAAGTTAGAGAAATGACAGAGCTAGTAACATGACTGTCATAACCTCAAACCTTCAAAGACCCACATCAACAAACACGAGAAATCTAGGGCAGTATTGAGCATGAGCCCATCCAGCTCAGCAGCCATCAGAAGCGCTCGTCTCTTGCAAGACTGCAACCCTAATATTACAGGACAATTTTAAATCATTGCCCAAAAGAAAAAGTCAAACCACTAGTAATTGACTTCAAAATTAAATAGGATATAAGCACATGATCAAAAGCAATTAAATTACTACAGCCTCGGTTACTGCCCATCAGCTGAGCTGTGGCAAATGACGATGCATACTAAGTAAAACACGTACGCTTGAACTCCCTTCCTGGTGGCTTAAACCTCCAGCCTCGCAGATCAGACTCCACCTTTAGCAGAGTACTTTGTTCCCCTTCCAAGTCTATATTCCCAACGGATTTGAAACTGGGAGGGACGCCAAGCTCACCCTGTGAAACGGAGCAAAGGGATGCTCTGGGTGCTGCTGATATCCTCTGCCCCAGCTGGGCAGCCCCGATCTCCAAACTGGGAGGTAGGGAGAGGAGACACTACACTTCCCAGTCATAGCTGGCGAAGCACTGAACTATGCTGCTTTCTCCAGTACGTGTACCTCTTTCCTCACCTCTCCTAATACGAGGTTTAAGCTTGGCTTACCATTTTTCTGCCCAGCTCCAATGGACTATGAGGAGACACACAGCTATGGGTGTCCAGCAAAAGAGAGACACGTGGCCAGTTACTGGGGTACAGGGCCACCAGTCCTGTGTCCTTACTCAACACCATGGCAAAAAATTAACACCCCAACAGTCATCTTGAGAGTCGGTGATGAGAGATGGGAGGGGAGAACAGTGGAATCCCAGGGCAGACTGCTAGCCAAAGGAGAGCAAACTGCCGTGCTTAAGCAGGATGACTAGTAAATCCCCATGACTCGCTTGCCCCCAGCCTAAACCGGGGACAGCTCTGACAACCCTTGCTGCCTGTCACTGATGCTGGACCAACCACACAGGTACTTTACCCAGAGTGACTCAAAGCATGTGCCACTGCATGCTGTAGGCACTCCAGCAAAAAGAGAAAGTTGTGGGAAGCCTGGTTTATTGGTTACTGTATTTGGGCCACGAGGCAAAAATCCTTTGGTCCCTGTCCTTGTCACAAACCTATTATGCGAGTATGAGCAAATCACTTCACCAACAAGCTTGTTTCTCCTCCCACGCTTTGTATACCTCGTTTCCAAAACTAAGCATCTTTTATTCTGTGCATGTAGAGCACCACCCAAAATGAGACCCTTCAACACAGCTCATTGGTCTGCTTTGCAGTACTTTAGAGAAGCTTCACAATGTTCCCACTCGTAGGCAGGTGAACCAAAACAGGGGAAAAATAATTAAAAAGGATTAAGTGACTCGTCTGAGGTTACACAGGAAATCTGTGGCCAAGAACATATTTTACTACAGTGCAAGTAATGACATCAAGCTCTGGTTTCTCTACAGAAACCTCCAAACACACAGCTGCCCACCCCAAAGATACATTCAGGTGCTGAACAGGGTTTAAATTCAAGTCAGCGTTTAGAAAGTAACAAGAAGCCGTCTGTAAAAGAGGGGGGGAAAAAACCCATATGGTTTGCATTTACTGTTGACGTGACTCATTATTGTGAGTGTCAGTGTGACCCACTTGATAGAGGTTACATGAGGAAGCTCAGAAAAAAAAAAGTCATATTTAATAACAATAGTGCCTGCAAACATGTGCTTTTGAATACTTTTGAAAGCCACATCAAGAACACAGATGAGGAGAAAAGAGGGACAAATTTCTGACCTTTAGTTTCTTGCCCTCAAATTCAGTAGTATTTAACACATTCAGGAAACTTAACTTGCAATGGGATATTTCAAGCTGACTGTAAATCCACATCTGGTTCACAAAATCACTTCTCACCACAGCATGCACATGATGCCACTCAACAGAGAACACAGAAGCCTGTTTATGTGCAAGCAGTGAATAAGCAAAATTAAAGAGTGTAAAGCTTACCCCTCGGCAAAGGGGCAAAAAACTACCCCCACACATCACTTGTTCCTACTCGAGACATTGGAACAAGCTGCAGAGGTTTGGCGGGACTGATGCTGGCAAATTCCACCCTGAAGCTCCAGTGTTTAAACAGAGGGAAGACACCAAGGGCAAAACTCTGAACTCATGCAGCGAAACTGCTGTTGCAAGTGATCCCAACAACAGCGAGGCAGGGAATTCCTGCCAGAGAAAAAAGCCCTAACATTCATTTTGTTCAAACGTTCGTGCTGTTCAAACAAAAAACAGGGTGGACTCTGAAATTATCTTCTGAAAGCCAATTATATCCCACAGGCAAGAGTGATGCCATTAGACAGATACATCAAGCACAAGTACCTGCATTAAGCCTTATAATAAAGGATGACTCAAAAGCTAAGCAGATTTCAAAATACCTGCTCACATTACTTAACAGCAACCACGGTCATCCAGTAAAACCTGTCGCTTTGCTTTCTGTCAAAATGACATGTCACCACATCGAGAGATTGTTTAACGTCATGTTTAGTTCTCATTAAACAGTCATCAGACACACCATGGCCCCAAAATAGTGGAGGTCCAGAAGCCTTATTTTTTCTTTTCAAACTCATTTCAGTTTTGTTTTTGGGGTTTTTTTTAAGTATGTGGCAAGGAGATAGGGCAGCGGTTTCATGGTTACAGTGATGGATGAGCCATCCATCCTTCCCTTCAAATGTGTGCTGTTTATTGGAACTTATTTCTACAAGTACTACTTCCTCATGCCAATCCATGAGGACATCCTGAATCACTGCATTCGTCTCCTCGCTGTTCTCCCTTTCTGGTTTCAGCCATCCCCCTGCCTGCCCTCACAGTATCGGTGCAGTAAGCTGTCGCGCTGCAACGTGCAACAAGTGTTTTTTAAAGAAAAAGGGAGCAGGAGGAATATTCACAGTATCTACTCTAGCTATTTACTTTATTCGTTCTATGACAGATGCTCTGAAGAGCCCTAGAAGCACTGATGTCCTCCCAGGCCCCGTCAGTGAACACAGGAAACTTTCACTCCCAATTTGGAGTTTTTAATTAAAGATGACAATCCAGGGAGCATCAAGACTTCCCCAGCGCATCAACCGGTGCAGAGGGCAAGATCCACGGACACAAGGAGCCACATCAGAGCTGAACTCCCACTCCTACAGTCAAAAACACCAGACCAGGATACTCTCAGCACGTCGCTGAAGCACTCTTGCCCAAAGGATCGAGAGGTCATTGCAGTAAGAAAACCTGAAGTTACAGCAAGAGTCATACCCAGACACACACCGTAGTGAAGTTTCTGCTTTCTTCTCAACAAAGCTTTCCCGGAAACTCTCTGCCAAGCTATTTATTAAGATGCTGCTGTGGCCTATTGAGTGTACTTAAATTGCAGGTGTCAGGCTGTGCATTGCATCAGATTTGCCTGGAAGCACGAGGAATACCTACAGGAACCCTAGTGAAGCTCTTCATACTACTCAGGGATATAAGCTGGTCACTTCTCTGCAAGTTAATGGGAGGAAAAAACCCACCGTATCCAGAATATTCTGCTTCTAAGATTGTTGCTTTTAATATGACATGTATATCAAGGTGACAAAACACCTTCAGGTTTACTGTAGGAGATGACTAGACTCTCAAATCTGCCCGCACAAGACAACCTACAGCTTCTCTGTGGGAAGTAAGACTTCATTTTAGCATTCAAGTTCGTACATTTTCTAAATTGTTAAGGTAAAAAACATGACTTCAAAATATATTCCGCATAAAAAAATCCTTTCTGAACTGTATAGCTATTAGTATCCACACTGAAATATTTAATTAATGGTATATACTGGTACGTCAAACTACCTTTCTTCCCTTCACTGCCAGCCTCTTTAGGACAAGGCAGATGGTATTTAACGGCCTCAGGACTGCCAGCATTGCTGGTGACACCTGCTGCTACCAGCACGGCCAAAGTCAGCCCGGTTCACTGGATCCCCTCCCAAGACTCCTGTCCACCTGGGCTCCAGGACTCCTGCACACAGGCGAAACCACCAGACTGGACTGTACGTGCAAAGAGGCAGCTCTTCCTTCCCCGGGCCGCCAACGGCATCATCACGGAGCTGTCACTGTCGGCCTGCTTTGGCTCACCAGACCGACAACAGCTGAGTGAGTCCAAGCTCACAGCACCAGTCCGGCTCAAACTCAGTTACAGGAAATGATATTTCACTTCCCTCCTCCAGCATCATCCCCATAACTAATACTCCAGGCATTTCTTATTCCAGCCCTGCTCAGGTGACATGGGTGGTCGCTGCTTGCTCCAAGAAAACAGGACACAAATAAGAAACAAACAGGACAAGATTACAGAGATTTGTCATCATTCTTCTAAAAACACACTGCGGGACTGTGCGGTAAGGTCCAGGTGAGTACATCCAGCCAGGATGCTGAGGGATGAAAGCAGGTACAGCTTGAGGGGGGTGTTTAAAGCAAAAAGATACAAGTAGGAATCTGCCACAGTACTGACAGGTTTGGTCTCTGTCAAACGGGCTCGCCTTCAAGCGGATTCACTGGGATTAACTACGCATCAATTGTGAAGAGTCAAGAAAAGTTCAGGAAAAAAGTAAATACCCAAGCATCTGCAAGCTTCAGCCAGTAACAGAAGAGAAATTACTATGTTGAAAGTCAATCCAGCTGTTTCCCCGCTTTGAATTCTCCTTGCTACAAAATACTCTACGGATACAAGCTGGCCAAACTTTTCTTTAAAAGAAAGTCAGATTGGAGCATTCCATTAAAGCAAAGGCAGTTTACTCTCCGAGCGCAGGAAGCCTGACCCAGCAACACTTGCTTGGGAGCAGAGCTGCTTTTTAAAACCGAACAGTGGAGGAGGTCACAGACCCAACCACACACGTTAAACTTATTACAAGCAATTAAATGAAAGATAATTTGGGAGATAAACACTTGAGAACTGGAGAGCTTTCACAACCAGCGCAATTAGAATAAATCAGGAGCGAGGCCGCTGTGCCAGCCCCTGCTCCCGGGGCTCATCATCATCATCTCCTCCTCCGCGGGACAAAGTGCGGGATGACTTTGCGGGAGCAGGGAGGGACAGGGGGGCTGCGGGGCGGCCGGGGGGGAGAGCTGGGCAGGGAGCCCGGCCCCAGGCCCGGGGAGGGACTCCCTC
>VWZZ01007704.1:17172-32514 GCA_013399095.1 Psophia crepitans | reverse complement strand
GGGCGATGCGCCGGTGGGGGCAGGGCAGTCGGTGGGGGCCGCCCTTGTGTGCGGGGAACCCGGGGGTGCCGGCAGTGCCCTGCCGCGGTGCCCGGGCCCGGCGGGGTGCGGGGGTGCCCCTCGCTGCCCGCGGCAGGATCAGCACCTGCGCGCGGGTCCCGGGCGGATGTGGGCTGATTCTGCCAGAACCTTGTGTCTCCCCTTACCAGGAAGCACTTGGGGCTCGATCTTATTTGTAAAACTCTCGAGCACTTAATGACCACTCTGGATAACTCCTTGGGTTTTTCTAATGTCCTTGTCCATCCCATAGTTGACTTTGGATACTTAACCCTTGGTGGTAGGGACCCTTCTGCGAGGAACCAGAGGCAAAGAAAGGCCTTCCAGGCTGTGCGGGAAGCACAGGGGGTGGATCGGCCCCAAACCCCAACCAACTACGCGGGCCAAGATAAATGGGGAAAAAAAAACTTATATGGGGGAGGAAGAGGATGCAGCTGCTCATGGGCTGTGCTCTGATATGCCAGGCACCACGTACTGCTTTCAAAGAAGCAACAAGGGGATGGAGATTGATACACATCCCCAGATAGGAGAGGGGTTAAAACATTTCCAGATCACTGAGTTTCTTAGTCTCCTGATGTTCTTTCAAGTGTCTGTCACGCAGCTTTGTTAAGGGCACTGCACAGATTTTTCTAGGTGAGAGTTCATGGATGAGTATTAAACATCTACACCCTGTTCGCAGTTTGGTGCGTTGCCCTCGTTAGTATCTTTTAAAACACTTCACTAAGGATCCCGGTGCTGTCTGGGAGGATCCGAGGGTTAAACCAGGATTTTCCAGTTCTGAGTGCTTCCTGCCTGCTTCTGCACGGAGGATTAAACCCTTCGCGGTGTATCCCCTTCCATTTGTGGGCTTAGCTTTTCATGTCACCTTTGTTTGGTAAATTACAGGTACTGTGCTGTTGATTATGAAGTATTAACATAATTACAGTAATTATGTTAAATGATGCAATGCATGTAAACATGTAATTAGCATGCAGGGACAACACTGAGCAAAGTGATGACAACATGCAATAATGCAAAATGCCTTATTCTCCTGGTCATGTGCAGTGACACGGGCTTTAGAGCCCTGATTATTTCTTTAGAAGGAGGTTTTGTTAGAATGTTTTGCTTCCTCCCCTCATACTGGAAAGAAAAGCATACAGAGAAAACACCGTATTGCTTTATTCCTCAGCATGTTTATGTGTGCAGCCCTCTGCGTGCCCCCCAACTTACTGTATCTGATTTCCTTTGCAATATTCTAACTTTCTGCGTTTGATAAAACAAACAAGTGCCCAGGCAGCTGCTCACGTTACGCTTTGGAACTTCTGAAACTGCCTGAAAACTGGGAACTTTTAAGATACGGAACAGCATCTGCTATTTTGCTGTGGCTACCTCTAGCTTTCATTCTCTCCCTTTTAACTCAGAAAAGGCAGCAGCATTTAGTTCTGGGAACCTGGAGAAGTAACGGCAGCATGGGGGCTTTGAAAGCCCCCACTCTCCTCCATGCCTTCGTGATGCTCATGCAGTGCTTCGTCTCACCCAAGCTGATGAGGGCCACAGACGAGCAAAGCCCAGGGTTGCGACTGCAGAGCCATGCCCGGGTTAAGCCTCCCCCAGTTCAAAAGTGAGGGGCAGAAGGAGATAGGGAACCTCTGCAGCGGAGGGGGCTGTTTGGTTTGCTCATTTGCATCTCAATCCCCACAATGCTCTTCCGGCTACTCACAGCTATTCCATAGTAGTGCTCTTGGCTGAGATCTGGGAACACGCTCAAAGGGTGAGGCAGCTTTTGGATGCACTGAGCTGTTTTCTGTTTGAGCTGTGAAAAGCAAACATCTTTTCAAGAGAGAACATTCTGAACAGTAATTTTTTTTTTTTTTGCATTTACAATTCAGAAAGAGCAGAACTTCACCAAAATCTGGGAGCAAAAATATTGTATAATGTCAAAAGGAAACATAAATCCTCTGCAGCAAAGGTTTAGCACTAGTCTGAAAACAGAAGTCACTAAGTTACTGCCCTGGCCTAACGTGGCAGGACTGGAGATACAGGTTCTGGAAACAGCTTCGTGCACTCAAACACTTGAACCCCAAAAAAGCTCCATTGCCTTCCTCAAGGAGCAACTCAAAGATGAGGATCTACACAGTCACTTCAGACACTTGATTCTAGATTCTCATTAAATATTTGCTTGTCACAGCTACAAACCCAGGCACAAACAGCGGTGATTTTAAAAGGCTCGGAGACCAGGCGGCTGCAGGAGGAGAACATGTTGAAGGGCAGATGAGTAATTTGCCTCAGTACTCAAATGTGCAGATTTGGAGAAAACAAAATCGAGCGGTGATTAGAGATGGGCTGAAGCTCAGGTCTGGATTTACATTTTCTTCAAAGCACGGCTCCGTTTAGATCCTACGTATTAAGGACGGAGCTCTCCTGCCAAGCTGAGACCCAGCCGGAAGGCACAGTAAGGGCACTTTCAGCTGCAGGATTTTGGGTTAAGCACATCTCAGCTGAACATGCAGAGCGGGTTTAAACAGTGTGGCAGAGCTAATCTGTTGAAAGGTCTCACTCAGCATTGCTGTCCCGAAGGGAATATATACAGGGGAACTGCAAACTCCTTGAGAGCCTTGCTGGTCATTACCCAGGCCGTGTGTTGGTTTTGCCATGCGTCCCCGTGTTTTGCAACTCCCAACCAGCTCCCTCTCAGCTGATTTATTTTCACACTACTCAGCTTGCAGGAGGTGAATCAGGTCCTGTGGTTACAGAGCAGACCCAACCGCTGGTGCATGGTGTGCAGCCCCTCGCTGGCTGCCAGGAAGGGAAATCTGAAACTTTAAAGGAGGAGGGGGAACGAGGAGAAGCGGGGTCTTTTCTGGAAAGGCAAAGCCATAGCTAAACAGCATGCATGGCAAAGCAGGAGGGAGAAACGAGGGGTGGAAGAATTCAAGCAAGCCACAGAGAGGACAATAGAAAATTAATACAGGAGCAATATGAAATAAAAAGAATTTGTAAGGTAAATCCAGCGGACAGATGGGAGTAAGCAGGAAAACAAAACAGGGAGAGGTTCAGCAGCTGACCGGACGGTGGGAAATCTTTGTGTGTGCTGAGGGGGGACTGTTTTACTTGCTCTTATGAAATTAAAATTAGTAATAAAAATACGCTCATCCATAATGTCACCCTTCTGTTTACTCCTGCTTACTTCTGTTAGTGCTAATATCATAGAATCATAGAATAGTCTGGGTTGGAAGGGACCTTTAAGCATAGTTCCTGTTCCTCCTAAATCACCACTACTTGCCACTTGCTTTTCTTGTTTTTGTTTTAAATGCAAAAGTTTTGCCCATTGGAATGTAACAGAAAACAATGCACATTTAAAGAAAAACAAGCAAATCTTTCCTAGGGGAAGGCAGCATTAACTGCGTGCCTGAAATCAAGTCATAGGACAACAGGATTTCTGATGGACCAGTGTCAATTTAGAGATTGCATTTTAAAGAGTTAGGCAGCGTTACAGAAGTGTTGAAAGAGGGGGCGGGGGAGCGCTGGGAGCAAAGCTGCCCCTCTCCCCTTGGACACACAGGCAGCTCTGAAACAAACAGCTCCCCACTGAACTGGCAGCTCCCGCGGCAAACACAATCCAGCTTCCGCCTCTGGATGTTTGCGTTAGGATCCCAAGCAGCTCCCACCCAAATCAAGGGGTTTTGCTGTAGGCACAAAAGTGAGACTTAGGTGAATTGTGCAATAAATGGAAAACCTTTGGGGAAAAAGAAATAATCGTTATTTGGACAAATTAATTACAAGACATAATAGCAAAATAAATAAATAAGAAAGCGGAGATGCCCAGACTTGTGATGTGGCCAAACCAGTAGCTGTACCTGAAGTTACACCTATCGGCTCTCAGTGCACGAGGAGATGTGAAAACAAGGATGCTACCTCTGTAGGCAACGGAGTTCTCTTACCCCGAATACTTAGACATTTAAGGGAGATCGGTAGTTTGGCCAATGTATATATTTTCCTTTTTAAATTTTTACACTTCCAGTTGCTAGCAAATAAACATCCCTTTCTCCTCACGGTCTTTATTTCCACCGCACAGATATGGAGCAGGGTAAGACGTGCAACTAACACAGGCCTTGAAGCAGAGCAGTCAGGCGTGCTCTCGTGTCCCCCGGGGGCAATGGGGAGCGAAGCCCCTCCGCAGGACCAAGTAACAGCCCAGGTAGGAGCTGCATCACCTTCTGCCAGCGCCTGCCCCTGCGAGCTGGCTGCAGAGGGAGACTACACTCCTGGCTACACCAGTCTTTATTTAAGCTCCTCAGCTAGCTAAAATACATGCAGATTAGGGAGGCTGAGTGAGGTGTGATCTTGGCCAAGGAGTCTAAAGTGGATTAAGGATTAAATCTATGCTCTGTGACAGTGCTAAAACCATAGCTTTAGGATACCAAGCACCATTTTCCCAAACCACACAGCTTGATTTTCATCAAGCCAAGGGCCAGAGACAGCATCACGGTAGCAATGGTTCCTGTGCTCTTCTCTCACCATTTCCCCCCGGCTTCACACACCTTAACCTGTTAAGCAGCCCAGCCCGTGCAGACAGGAATTTGCGTTTTACTCTTTACACATCAGACTGAAAAGCGATGAAGGGAATGATGTCAGGACCCAAACTGCCTATGGGGAGGATGGAAAAGGTAACACAAAGCACAAAAGATGGCTAAGAAACGCAGACCATTTGCCATCCCACACAGCAAAGCTGTCTCAGGACCTGGGGACCCAGGCAGAGGATTTAGTGCCTAAGCCTAGAGACTCCTCTGGGTTGCAGGCATTAACTCATGCTTGCATGCCTGAGACCGGATAAAGCTGCAGTCAAAACCAAAAACCTCTAAAGAGGCCTCAGCATATTGTTGTTTGGGGGATAGTCCTGTGCATTTCATCCACAAGAATTAGTGTTTTCTTTTCATTTCACAATAACCTAGGTATTTAAACTGTCTGCCAAAATGTACTCAGAAACCCAGCGTTTAATCCGAGGACTTTTCAAGAGCACCAGTTGTTTATTTCTACCATCTAATGAACATTAATTTCCTGTTTTAAAAAACGTAACTTGTGCCACTGGTGAAGCTGATATTTATCTTGATGCATATCCTCTTGCCTGGCTTAGTTTTTAATTTTCCCCAGTTCCTCCAGCCCATGTAACCTGTCGAGCCAGCCTGTGCAATTGGTAGTTCTTCAAACTTACTCAGAAGTATCCAGCACACGGTGGGAGGATCTGATAGCAGAGGGGACAGGTCCGAATCCATTAGTAGTCACTTCTCATACCAAAAAACAAAGCTGAAGAGAATATTTGTAACACTGATCTGAAAACAAGAATATATTTTCCTTTCTGCTTCAGAACGGAGACAAAACTAAGGCAAGTTACACTAAACACATCCAGCCCTTGCCAGGATAAACAAACATTTGCAGTGTTGTTTGCTACATGCCTGTCATGAAATAAAGACACTGACATGCATTTTAATGCAACTCTCCTACAAATTGTGAAAAAATAACTGTGCGCTGTGTATTCGTTGCTAGGTTACTAGGAGGGAAGAGAATATTTTTGCAGACATGATGAACTAACAAGGTAAATAATTCAACTTCATCATTTGCAAATTTCACACTTAATTTTCAACAGCAGGTCTCTTCAGAGCCCAGATCAACCTCAGATCTGATGTCAGTGATTTTTTAGAGCAAGGCTGACAAGCTCCTCTGAGCCAGATTTGGCCCATGGGGTAGTTTTTATGATGCTACAACCACCCACCCCACCCCACCCCCGCGCCCCAAATAAAATGGCATTTTTCTAAAAAAAGGGCAGCAAGGTTTGCCCAGTTGTTACTAACAGCACATGAATTTCCATTTCTTCTTAAACTCAGTCACTGGCTAAATCAGTGATGTCTTAGCAAATATTGCAGCATTAACAGAGGAAAAACTAAAAGAGCTCTCTGTACAGACCCGACCTGCCTGCACACTGCCCCGATCCGTGACATTCTGGGAGGAATAGCACTAATTCTGATTAAAGCAGATCAGGGATTGTCTAACTAATCCATAAATTCCGACATTATTACATATTTGCTCAAGGAGAAACAATGGATCAGATTATGAAATCAGATCTGTGCCACTCCACAAAGCAGGGTCCTTTGTGCTGCTTTGTGGCAGTATTTGCAGGGCAGATGAATCTGAATGAAGGGGTGAAGGGCCCTGCATCCCCGTGTCCCTTTGGCACCACCCAGCTCAGCAGCAAGAAGACTCCTCCAAAGAGATCTGAAGATGAGAATCTATTTTGCAAGGTCTCGAGATGACAAATAATACATCTGCTGAAGGAGATTCTGATTATTTTGTTGTTGTTGTTTTGTTTTTCTTTGGCTCAAAGCATGTTTTAGCTATCATGGCTTTCTTAGGTCAGATTACACTCTCACTGAGGTGCCTACAAAGCCGACCACAGAAATGCTCCACTGATTAAATAGTGGACTGAGGAAAAGGCAAGTTAGGTTCTCTGTCAGTCTCCACTCAGTTCCTTGCATGACCTTCTGAAAGTTGTTTCTCTATATTACGATGCTGAATTTAGTCAATGAGGAACTCTCAAATTCAGTTGAGGCAAATTCATGGTGGTCTGCCAATTTATTGTGAAAGCAGCAGCAAAGTCAAAACAAGATCAAAACTCCAAGGTACAGTAACAGGCTTTGTTGAGGCTAAAAGATCTTCATTTGAAATGTCCCAGGGGCAGTGACAAGCCATGAAATCTAACAAAAACTGACAAGTAATGACTAGCAAATTAGAAAGTATCTTTCCTCAGAAACACCATGAAGTCAGAGTAAATATTTATATTTTAGGAGATGCTGTGGTCACCCAAACTCTCTTTCTTTTAATGCTTTTGGGAGAAGACCTTGAAACAGTACAGAAGTATGAAATCTGAACTTTGCTGTCCTGCTAATATAGATGTCTATGTATCTTCTGCTTTCTCAGACAGCATTCAGCCTGAAAATCCAGTCAAGTCCATTCAAGGGTAAAAAGACTAGTATAAGACTTGGAAGGAAAGAGAATTCTTCCTACTGTTGATTGCGCTAGATACTTGTGCTCCCATGAAGAACTGGAGGAGATCTCTTTGTTATGTATTAAACTTTCTCATTCATCTCTTCCTAAGTCTCATGCTGACAGGACTGAGTTGGGCCTTACATGGACCCAAATGCTTGAACAGAAACAAATATCTGTTAGTCTGTACTTCTTTCCCCTAACAGTGACCTATCTCATGCTAGATAACAAGCCTTCTAAACAGAATTCTGGAGATCTCATTCATCAGGTAGATCAGGGGCTGTTTTTTAAATTATTCTTCTTTTAGACTGAAAGAACGATCGTACTTTCTTCTGTACTGGAAAATTTATGTCTTACCAGTTTACAGTCATCTTTTTTCTGTTTTATCCAAAAAGGATGGACCATTCCAAGGGGGGGAAAAAAAAAGCAAACGCAACCCAAATAGCTGACTATCTTTCTATCTCTAGTTCTATTTCATTTCACGCCTCCCTCACTTCACAGCACTATAACCTTTCTGAACTGCCCTCTGAGATATCCACTCCTTCACTGTTGACCATTGCTCACTTATTCATTGCTTGTTGGATCAGCTGGGCACTTGCACAATCAAGTCTTTGTTATGCTTTCAGACAGGCTGCAAGTCACAATATTGAAGCAGCACAAGGACTGTTTCCTCTGCTGGTATTCTTCTTCCCTGGCATTTAGAAAGACAGCACCCTAAACACATGAAAATGCACATAAAGTAATTACGACAATAATTCATATGACAGCTCTCATTTAACTGGCTACACAATGTCTTTTCTCCTTTAATTGTCATAAGAAAGCAGAATACCCAAAAGTCTGAAGAGTTTTTGCAAGTTGGTCAACTGAGAAACAAGAATTTGCTTCTTTGAAAAGTGCAGCAGTGCTCAGGTTTAGTTAATGAATCGGTAGATGATGGCTGGTGATGCACAGTTAGCGGGGATCCTAGAAGAGCTGCTCTCTCCAACCAGTTAATTGGCCCAAACAAAATGGAATGTAGTTTTCTAACTAATCAGCACTGACAATAATGAAGAGCAACTGCAGGGATGGTGGGAAGATAAAGGAATGCACATGCCAAGGTTCTGCAGCAGTATGAAATGTCAAAGTTCAAGTTTACATGCATAATAACCACAACTGGCACATGGGTTGTTGGGTGCATAAATAATCTGAGAATCCAAGATGAGAACACTAACGAATTACAACTTTATACAGTTGGAGGTTTTAAAACAAAATGAAACCTCTCATATGTATGTACATATACCCCAGTACTTAAATACCTGCAGGATCTGCTTCTAGGTCAATGCTACCAATGGAGTTGGACACCTATATATCCTTGAACTCCGTCTCGATAGGCAGAGGATTGGACATAGCACAAGAAGCAATGTTAGCAAAATGCTATTTTTAGTTGATTTCACTTGAAGTCAAAATGAGGATCCTGGCTTCTCAGATGGTGAAATTAAATATCTCTCTCTCTCTTGCAGTAGGAAAAAAAAGAAGTACCTTATTTGGGAAGGGAAAGTTTAGATAGAAGTTAAATAGTTGGGTTGATTATGGAAAGAATAAGAATATTCAGCAGAAGTAGACGAGTAAGGATTCTGTCACAGGGAGGGAGAAGCAGAGTCTTTTGTATATGGTGGTTTATTGCAGGTCTAATGGCATCAGGCTGATGTTACCAGGGAGCCACTACACAATGAAATAATTTACTGTCATCTCTCATATCCTGCTAGCACAACAATGTAGGCTCCATAGACCTTCTCCTAAAACAGTTGTGATAGCTAAATTCTATCTGTAGCCTTATGTCACAGAAAATGTCATAGCCTTACTTAAAAAAAAAACCTGACACAATTGTCAGTTCATTCACACAAAATTATTGCATAATGTCCTTTGAAAGGATTACTATACAGAGGGATTTGCTGAGGACTAAAGGGCTCCAGACCTTCCTTTCCCTTCCCTCTCACATGCTCAGTGCTGGCAGCCCCCGCAGTCCTTAACGCTGCATGGGGCCACGGCTTCTCTCTGCTCCCCTGAAGCCAGGGAGAAGCAGTGGTGCTGTGCAGTCCCAAGAGCCTGGGGGTGTCATCACCTCCCACTCCCCACAGCAGCCCACTCTTCCTCCCCTTGGGCTCAGTGGCCTGACATGAGGATGTCCCTATCCTGCGTCGCGACCTGACGGATGATCTCACCCCAGGGCCGTGCCTCCATCCCTCCCACGGCTCAGGAGCCACAGGCACTGTTGGAGAAGAGAGTTACAAGCCATCTCAGATACCATTTGCACAGCTTGTTGGCTTCTTTCCTCATAGAGCCGGAGGTCCCCCAGGTTAGCAGCATATGTCAGGCTGTTCAAAGGCCTTCTTGGCCTTGAGACCAGTTACATTCAGAAAAGAAAGTACATGAAAATGGAGTAACAGCTTTTCATTGAAAGAGGACAGTTTCCTGTCTCTGTTCTGCTCACATCTGGTCAATTTTCTGACAAGAATTACATCTTTACTACTCTCTCACAACACACAGCCAATACAGCTCTAAGGGAGTAAGCTGCTCACTCTCGTAGCCTTTGTATTGCCAGCAGTATTATTAAGTGAAGCTGTAAACTCTGTTTTACTGAAGATGCACGAACCTGAAAGAACTTTCAATTTCATAACCCAGGGTGAGTCTGAAGAATTGGCATTTACAGGAAAATGGAAAAACAGTCTTTGCTTGAAAATTAAACAAAACTGGAATTAAATTAGTCACAATAAACCGTACCCAAACACCTGCTTTTCCGAGTAGATTAGTATTTTAAGAATGATATAAAAGGATACAATAAGATAAGATATAATGTCTTTTTAGGGTAGTATAAAGATTTGAAGAACCTATTGAATGCTATTTTCAATGAAGACATATTACATAAACATTACTGTATTCTCTAGAGCTACGCAATTCTTGTAATCTTTTCTTCAGAGGCTTTTGGCTAATTCATAATTCAAAATGTTGCTCATTTCCCTTCCTCCCTCTATGTCATATAAAGATGTGCATCCAATACATTGTCTTGTGGATCTCTGTGTATTATACACATCCCGGTTCCTGTTATGTATACATTCCTTTGTAGGGATATGATTTATTTCTTTAAGCACTTTCCCATCTTAAAATGTCAGATGCTTCCTGTACGTATATACAAAGAAGTTTAAGCTCCCAAAGGTACTGAAGTTCAACAAAATTCTGACTGTGGACAGTATGAATTTACCAGTGAAGCTTTGGGAAATCTGTAATTCCACCTACTTTCCTCAGCTCTCCAGCATAACTTTATTTCGTAAGTGCCTAACACTTCAGTCATCAAGAAGATCAAACAGCGGTATGGTTTTGAAAAACAAAGAACTTACGCTGAACTTTCTGAAGGTTTATTCTTCTTCAAGCAGAAGCTTTGATTCTCAAGGGTTATCGCTTGTGGTGCACAGGAACTTGTCAAGATTAGGAAAATGGGATTTCAAGGCTAACTTTTATCTATTTCCATTATCTGAATCTTGCTATCTTTTGTAAATAAGATTTTTTTTCCCCCAAAATAACTTACTTATAAAGTGTTTTGGGTAAGTAAGGAAAATACCATTATTACTTTACTGAGTTTCAGACTGGTTACTTAATAACAAAACCAAAGTGCATGAACCAAGGTGGTTAGACCATAAACAGTTGCCTATCACCAGGCTCTCCAGCAGATTTCAGCAGCTAGAAAGTAAAGATGTTTCTTTTCCTGTATTTTTAATAATAGCATTGTATAGAAACATTCCTTTCAGAAAAGACTGCCAAATAAAAGTCTAACTTTGCATAAGATCGCTCAGTTATTGAAGCCCTAGGCAAAGACAAACCCACACTGATCTTGTTGAATTCTGTGGAAGGACTGTGCCTCTCCCGTGCTGCACCTCCTGCATTAAAAAAGGACTAACCAGAAAGGTATGCTTGACAGCCTGAACTGCAGCAGCTAAGAGAACGGCTCAAGCAGAAGAGTGCAAACCCACAGGGTGGCCCAGCAGAGAGGTGAGAGGACACAAAATGAAAGCGCACAGGGAGTGGGATGACTGGTGGCGGTCAAGAAGGGTGTATGTTTGGAGGGGTGGACTGGTACTGAAATGAATGGGATCGTTCTAGCTTACCCACAAAGGCACCCAGGTCCAGTAGTCCTGTTAACAGAATATTTGTGACATTTGCCAGCTCACAAAAACAAGCACTGGCTTCTTCAGATTGACTCATTTGAAAAAAAGAAACAAGCAACAGCAACATCCTTTGCAACAACAGCTACTGGTTCAAAGAGAGAAACGTATTGCGCAGCAGTTCTTCTCTAAAGAGCAACTGCAGTTTTCAGTGAGGTTATTCAAACTCAGTATGTCTAAATTATAAGATGTTTTCTACAGAGCAATTAGCCCTGCAATTTCAGCAGAGCATTTGAAGCCTTGAGTACACAGGGAAATGGGCCTAAATAACTCTGAGGTACTAGTCCCCACCAGTAATAAAGGCTCTGAAGGCCAGAGGAAGGCATTAGCAACACTTGTGCAACTCCCTTAACAGGGTGTACACATGTAACTAATTGGAAACCAGTAAACAATTCTGGTATTGAAGCACAAAGCAGATAATCTCACTCACACTACTTCAGTCATTTTATTCTCATGTGGCTGACTGGAATAAAACTGCTAAAATACTGTTTCCCTCATGCAGAAAAAGATCTAGGGGATATAATAGATCACAAGCTGATTAGGAGTCAACAGTGTCAAGCCATTGTGAAAAAGGCAAACACTGCGCTAAGCTGTGCAAACAGGAGTATGGCTTGCAAGACCTGGAAAGTAATCCTGCTCTGCCCAGCACTGGTACAGCCCCAGCGGGAACACTCGCTCTGCTGCTGGGTCTCATTCTCCAGCGGAGATACAAAGTGCCCAGAGAGAGAGATGAGAATAAACAGAGATCTAAGGCACGACCAGCGAGGAAGCACCGAATGAATCTGATGTGCAGAACCTAAACAAGAGAGTGGGAGAGGGGGGAAAAGTAACGGCAATTTGCAAATATGTAAAGTGTGGCTGTGGAGAGGGAGGGAATGACTTGTTTTCTGTGTGCAGGGCGGGTAAGGAGTAACAGATCTGGGATGGAGTTTGCAAGTCCTTTCGGGCAAAGAAAGGGTTAAGGTAGGCATTAGCAAGAAAGCAGCTGAGAAGGCACACAGCTGCAGGGGATAAAACCACTCCAGAGGGCTGTGGGGGACCCCTGAAGGAGGGGGCTGAGGGAGCCGCTCAGGGCACAGGGATGGGCTTAAGGGATGTGGGGCTGTGTCCTTTAGAGGAGATTCTTCTCTTACCTTTGGCAGGTTACTGGCCTCCTCGTTTGTATTGACTCAGTGTGTTTGAGTATGAAATAGGTATCTTCTCTGGGTCTGCAAAAAAGCAGGATGGGTGCTAGAGATTTATTTAAAAAAAAAAAAAAAAGCCTAGCAGAACTTTTCATGTCTGGCCTAAACTGCGGTCAAAGTGCTGAATCCACTGAGGTAGGAGGATAATTTTTGCCTAAGGGAAAATATTTAAATTCCTGATACTAACAGAGGACTTAAGCAGAGGAACTGTGCCTTGGGAGCTGAAGACTTTAGTGTGTGGAGGGAGAGAGACATCAAGCTTTTGTATAAAAGGGAAAAGTTAGGCAGTAGGCTCAGGCCCAACAGCTCCCAAACTGGGGAGATGATGGGTGTCAGGATCTTTTTGCTAGGGGGAAAAGATCTTAGCTTGCCAAATTTGAGGGGGCTTTGAAATCAGGGCAAGATCTAGGTGAGCTATTAAGAAATTCTTTTTAAGGGTAAAGATAGTGAGGATTGCAATAAATTGTCTGTAATGAAGCCTTGTTGGTGGTGGAAGACCTTTGAGAACGGGCAGGTCTGTCAGGAATGGCAAGGTTGATCCTGCCTCAGGACAGCTGGACTAGATGAGCTTCTGAAGTCCCATTCTGCTCTACAGTTCTCTAATGACAAATATTGCATCCTTCTTTTCTTGCCACTCAACTGTAACATTTTATGAAAATAACAGCAGTTTTGGAAGCTCAAATCATTCTTTGAGTAGAAGTGGTTTCAAAACTAGCTCTAAGCTGAATATTTCACCTACTCTGTCGAATGATCCTTTTGGCATGGTGTGTTCCGGAAATACTTCGGTACTGAAGCTTGTAAATTTAGCGACAGGTGTGTTAGAAGAAAACTCTATACTCGCTCATTCTGTCCTTCCAATAAAGAAACAACTAAATTAAGTTGCCTGCATGCTCCACAACACCAACAAACAGGTTTTACCCTCTCAGTTACAATTTCACCTTTTCAAAAAGAAACTAAACTCAAGACTCCTTGGTTTAAATAACCCTAGCGATGCCCTACATGAGTAGCCTTTTAATCTTTTTTTTTTTTTTTAAACTGCCAGTGAAATCAGTTGAGCTCTGTCCTCCCAAATAAACAGGTCTAAGTTGCTCGTATTATAACTAGTCTGTGTCATCTTTGAAATGACAGAGTTAAATGTAAAGAAAGCAAACCAACTTTCTAGTTACTATGTCTTTCCACCCAGATGAGGAAAATTTCCAGTTGAGAGCTAAAGCCACCAGAATTTGCAAGGTTTAGGTTCACAGCAGTGATCCTCAAGAGACTGTTTTGTCAGAAACAAAAGCTAAAAACTAGTATGATGAGAAATGTCTTTGACTCTGTCACGCTTTCTGCTGTAAGAACTGCTTTGTGTGCTGCTCCCCACGACTCTGAAACACCTTTAAAGCAGAGCGGGTGGGAGTACAATTAAGACCGAAACATTTTCGCTTGTTTCTAAAAGACTCTGTTGTGACAGCGTTAGGAGACCTCTTCCCATTCTGACCCCTGTGGAAGAGGAATAGGCTTGAAACAACGGACTATATTTTGAAAATTATTTGGTTGCCCAAGAACACAGAAACGCCTGCTAGATTTTCAAAAGCCAGCAGGTAAACAACTCTCCCAGGGGAAGTGAGATCCCACCGAGCAGTTTTTACACGCTTGTGGGCCTCTCAAACTCTGTCCAACCCCCCCAAACGAAAATGACTTTTTAAGCAGTTTTTTTTTGTATTTAATTACCCTTTGTGGTCAGCTAGAGAATGTAACTTTGAAAACATCTCTGGTGGTTTTGATTGGTTCTCTATTTTCCGGGGGGAAGGAAGCATGGGGTTTGCCCTGCGTTTTGGAGGCTGCTTCGCATAACGAGGCACCGGTCCCTGAGTGGAACTTTTGTTCGGTTCAGCGTGAGTAAAGCAATACCCTGCCGCGCTTTCCGAGATAAAGCAAGGCACGCAGGCAACGTAGAAATGCCAGCAGCCGTCGTCGCCAGGAGAAGAAATGCTCCTAGTTAGCAGTGCTGTTCACAGAGCGATTAAACTCAGGCTGGATGGAGAGAAGCTGTGTAGATAATTTGAAATAGATTCTGAGGGTGCATGGCGGCTTGGCTGTCTTCCTCACCTCCTCGGTCTCAGATTTGTGAGCCAACACACATTTTAAGATAACTCTGCTCTGTTTGCTCCTTGAATTGTCTAGCTGTTTAACAGGCTCCTCAGATAAACAAGGGATAATCTCAGGATTTTGCTCAACAAAGATTGCTTTGTGCAAATTTTAAAAATTCTGAGTAGGCTGTTGTACAGGGCCCGGTCTTGCGATCCCTTCTAGCTGCAAATACTTTCAAGGGAGTAAGTGGTTGCACAATTACAGTTTCAATAAGTAAATGATCAATAATGACAGCATTACCACCATCTATTATTTCCCCATTTTTAAAGGTTCTTTAAAAAAGCACTGGGAGCACTGAACAGACCAGGCTTGACCAAGAAAAGTGCTGACTGGAGAGATGCAAGTAAAATATGCAATTAGAGACTAGGTGGGAAACTGCACGCAGTGTTTATTGAAGAAATTAGTGCCGCCACAGAGGCTTCGGCCCTGCCGCTGCCTGACTGAGCCAGGCCGGGGGAGATTCCGCGCCCCACAGAGGAGAAGCGTTTTAAAACGCCACACGGCAGCTTCCGGCCGAGGCAATGTGGAACAAGCGGCACGGCCCAGGGTCCCCCCAGCCCACAGGAGAACGGCGGCCCGGCCCGCAGCGCCTGGCTGCTCGGCGCCGCCCTAGAGTGTCGCGCAGCACCGCGCGGCGCTTCCGGCCCCTCTGCAGCCGCCTCATCTATCGTTCCTGCCGCGGGGCTTTGCCCGCGCGGGGACAGGCCCCCCCCCGGGAGGGTGAGCGGCGCCCCCGCGGGGGCACAGTCCCGACG